>KZ809021.1:60143-74658 GCA_000696205.2 Oncopeltus fasciatus | reverse complement strand
TGTTGTGTTTTTTACCCTTTATTCTTGGTATACAACAAACAGAATATATCACAATAAATAAAGGTGAGCAAATTGTGACCTTTGACCTGTTATAAAAATGTTTATATGCATTTTTCAGGTAAAATTCCAGGTGCGCCGGTTTTTTTGTCCCCCAGTTTATATATTATCATTTATTTAATTATCTATTTTTTTAATTAATTTATACAGTGATTATTAACCAGCACATTACTAGATACAAAACATGTAGAAAGTAATTAATAATAAAGTTTTAAAAAAAATGTGACCTAAATTACAACGTGAGAGACATACAATTTGTATTTGCGTGTGTTAACATGAATATGTCAGAAATCCTTTTACGTAATTTCGAAGAACTTTATAGACACACACACACACACACACACACACACACACACATATATATATACATAATACTCGCGGAAGAAGAAACACTCGCGGCTGCAATATATATAGTAATGAAGAACAGGTGGGATAGGGAGTTCAGTGCACACACAAAAAGAAAAAATCACAAGGAGTAAAACTCTGGGATCTCTCGCTCTTCGTCCAATTTTACTCCTTGTGATTATTTCTTTTTGTGTGTGCACTGAACTCCCTATCCCACCTGTTCTTGATTACTACATATATATGAAACCACATAAAACAAATTTCCAACACAAATTCGGTTTAGAACAAACCACCTAGCCGATTAACATAGACTTATTAGAAGAGCTAAAATGGACAAAGGTCATGATATACAATAGAAGATGAATCCCCATGTATGTTAGCTGTTATTCTTTTAGCTACTCAGTGTTTTAATGACTCTAATATTGATATGAATATTTATTGCTCTTACTTATGAATGTAATACTTCAAAATCACAGCAGTTTAAATATTCTTTTATGAATTTGTAAGATCTGTTCTTTTTTTTTTTTTCCTTTTTTAAGTAACAATATTATTGTTAAAACAAATCTTTAGCTATATTTTGTAAAAAAATTTCTTTGGTGTTTCAACTCAATAGGTTATTTACCACAATAAATTTACTTAGAATAACATTAACACTTGATTAGATATAATTTTAATTGTTACGAATTCATAAATGCAAATATTTTAAGAGATTATTTAAAAGCTGACTGTTAAAAGTTTGTTTAATTGTTTGAGGATTAATGAAGATGATTCAGGATTTTTAAATTTTNCACACACACACACACACACACACACACACACACACACACACACACACACACACACACACACACACACACACACACACACACACACACACACACACACACACACACACACACACACACACACACACACACACACACACACACACACACACACACACACACACACACACACACACACACACACACACACACACACACACACACACACACACACACACACACACACACACACACACATACACACACGCACGCACGCACGCACACACACTGTTTCACTATGGTTAGTTTGAAGTAAAGATATTCTAGGAGAGAACGTGCACTAGGGGGGTGCGGGCGGATGAAAGAGAGCAGATGGGGTGGGACGGAAGTTTCCCCAATTGTCCTCCCCCGCAAGCTGGTGGCCATCATTTGAGTTATAGTCACTGTTCTGTCGTGAATTTAAGGCCCTTTCCACCGCGCACTTTTAGAAAATACATGGTCTTTCTCACCCTCACACACATCCCCCCCCCCCCATTCAACCCTCTCTCATTAAATAAAAAATCCCTCTGTCTCTAAAAAACTCTTCCGTTTAGTGTAAGTAAACATGACCCAATTTATGACAAAGTATAATATCCGTTTTAAAACGGAAATCACGAAAACAAACAAATTTTTGGTACCATATTGCCGGAACTATATAGGTTTCGCATTAAAAAGATATGTATAATCTTGTTGGCCAACTGGGTATTTTAAACATAAGAAAATATATTTATGTTCAAAAGTAATGTAGCTGTAGATAATAACCGCTATAAAATGAAACAGTCCATATCAATTCATTTTTCCACTTACACCAGTTCTGTCCTAAGTTTTAGCTTTTCATGCACAATATACAAAAAGAAGATCTAAAAGAGTGCTTATTACTTGTCATGTTAGGTTACTCAAAAGAGTGACTGATTCTCTTGACCTTCCATGACTAGTGGGGTCTGGACAGATTTATTAAGAATTTTTGAATATTCTTCTGACCAATAAAATGTACAAAATCGGTGTCCAACTAAATGTTGCCCCAGGCAAGAAGGCGTATATTTTGGGAAAAGTTATAAAAAGAGAAACCGTAGCAGTTTTAACCTGCTTCAATTAATAGAAAACCTATCAATAATGTATGGATTCATGACAAATCAACACATGAAAATTAGGGTACGTTTTAAAAAATTTTTCATCAATAACACTAGGGAACGATTTCAAACTGTGTTGATATAACAATATCAACATAGGGTGGGAAACACTCCAGTGTTATTGAGTTAGATTTCTGTTGACTAAGATTTTTTACCTGTTTTCTGTATAATTAGACATGCTGGTATCAAAACTGTTTTTATTTTTCTTTATCACGTCACGTTCAATTTCTATGTGGGTGGGGCGCATGCTGGTCTAGACCTGCTTGTCTAGTTACGTCTGTTATACAGTGGTGAAACGTTGTGTGTCGGTAAGCAGTATTTAGTATTTCGTTACGTACAGTGTACAGAACTACATAGTGTGTTTGAACTGAAACGTTACCTCTGCTCCTACACGTCGAAAGTGCGAAAACAGCCCCGATTCGTTTTGTTATATATGTGGCAGTTTTACCATTCCCAGTCAAAGGACAAACATCAGTACATTTGTCAGATAAGCATATTTTGCATTTTTTAAAGTGAAATTTGATGATCAAGATAAAGCATGGGCACCTCATAAAGTGTGTAAACAGTCTGTTGAGGGTTTACGGATGTGGACCAAGGAAGCACGTGCTAAGCTTCCATTTGGTATACCTATGATTTGGCGCGAGCCACTTTTCTATAGTGAAAACATCGAGATATAACAAGAAAAACAAATGTAAAATAGAGTATCCTAGTTTACCGTCAGCTATACGGCCAGTACCGCATTCAGCCGAAGTCCCCGAGCCAGTTTTCAATGAATTTCCCTCTTTGGAAGAAGGGGATTACGGATGAAAGCGACTCCAACGATGAGGGTCATGGAAGCAAGGTATCAAGGTAGATGGGACGTACATATGATGGCTGATTATTGTTGGAGCATCAAGTGCGAATGTACACAAACCAAACACTCCAGAAAAAGCTACAAACGCAAATTTTTATCTTAATTTTTAAGTACTGTACTCTAAATTTTAGAAGTTTTAGAAAATTGTTTTTTAATGGTGTGTTTTCTCAATGAAATTTTCATTCTTAACTGCCAAATATCACATAAAGAAATTGAAGGAACAATTATAGTAAATATCAAACAGTAAAGCTCCAGGGTTTTAGAAAATTGTAAACACAGTAGCAACCATTACTGTCTTGAGGAATTATTAAAGGAAGTTACTCACCCATAAAAGTTCTTAATGGTGAACAATTAATGAAAGGGAATAGAATAAAAAATCTATCTGTCCCAGCCAGGAATCGAACCTGGATCTCCTGCTATCCGGGCCGGCGTGTTAAGTCATTACAGTTAAGCCATTACCATTAGTCCTTAATGGTGTATTTTCTCAATGGCATGTTCATTCTTGAACTGTCTGATATCACTTGAAGAAATTGAAGGAATTAGTATTTGTATTGATAATAATAAATATAAAATAAAAGCTGTTGGGGTCACTCTTGTATATTAGGAAGTGTTAAATTATTTAATTCCTGATTGGAGCCACAATTATCTGAATCTTTATAACTAAGCATTAGAATCAGAAAAAGTGAAAAAAAAAAATTGGACTAGACAAAGCTTATATTACTTAATTATAAAAGGCAACAATAGAAAAATAATTTATAAATATTAATTTTGTTGTGGCGTATTATCCCACATAAATTTTAAACAACTAATGCCAGGGAATAGAATAAAAAATCTATCCCAGCCAGGACTCGAACCTGGATCTCCTGTTCCGGTCACGAATACTAACCATTAAACCACCGGGACGAGCTAGATAACTCATTAAATTCCCAGCATACTAGCGGGAGTCTAACTAACTTTGTTAGACTCTCGCTAGAATGCTGGGAATTTAATGAGTTATCTAGCTCGTCCCGGTGGTGTAATTGAAACACATCGGCCAGGAAAGCAGGAGATCGAGGTTCGAGTCCTGGCTGGGATAGATTTTTTATTCTATTCCCTCGCATTAATTGTATAGAAAAATAATGTATTTCACTTTCAAATCGAGAGAGTCATGACTTTATATGTCTCTGTAAGAACAAGTTGAAATCTGTAACATTTGTCACATAATTTAAAATAAAACCTTCCGGAACAAAGTTATATACGAAATCAGCATAAGTCTACACTTGTCTTGTTGGCGAAAGTTTTTTTTTTTTTAATTTATAAAAATTGTATTCTAAGCTTAAAAAGAGACGTCAGCATGGTAAACAAATACAGGTTGAACACAACAAAGTTTATTATAATAATAGTATTTCATATTTTGGCCTTTCGCCCGTTTTACATAATAATTAATTCTGTAAGATCAGCATAAAGATAATTATTATCTGTTAAAAATGCAATATTTTGCGTAAGATATTGGTATTTTTTAGAAGCTGGACTAAATCATGAGAAAAACTGCGGATTTTAGAACACTATTGCAACTTAAACGGCCAAATCTTAAAGAAGCAAGAAGATTTTGAACTGCTAGAATTTGATCACCAATTCGTGAAGATCTTATGAAACAACATTTTATAAAAATGAAAAGTATACTATCAGTACTTCATAGTTGAAGAAGGAACAAGATAAGGAAATTAAAAAATTAAAGAAGCTTAGTAAAAATAAGTTTAAGCTATCCTGTTATATATTTATTATGGGAACTTTTAATACGAACCTAAAAATCAAAGAAAATTTTATAACAGAAAATTAACGAAACAAATCTTAATTCTGATGATCAACGCTTAGAGAATGTTTTATTTTGTTTTCAGTAGAAAACATTAGTCACATGTTGACCAGAATAAAGGTAGTTGATACCATATTTATTTTGACGATCTTATTTATTATTTTTTCTCGCAAAATTCTGGAATTTTTTTTTTAAATGTATGTTTTAAAGATGATTTCAACAATGTAATGAAATCTTTGCAATGAAATGTTTCAGAAACTGAACGCTTTTAGAACCAAATATCCTATTATCACTGTCCTAAGTCGCTTTTAATCACTTTGGTATCAAATTATTAAAACAAAATATATTCTGAATATATAATCAGTCATGATTTAGAGCAGGAGTCTCTCTAACTCTCCCCATTACCCCTTTTGCCCTGATGAAGGCCTGAAATTTTGGTTGAAACATGGTCGAAAATTAAAAAAAAAAACCTTTTTTTTTTTTTACAAATCAGTTTTATTTCTTCAGCTCCCAAGACCTAATTACCTTACTAAGCTCCCCTCACAAAATAAATTCTCTTACTACAAAGAATTTTAACTTTTCATAACTTAGTTAATTCATCATTGTCAGATAAAGTAATTCAGTCAAAGTTATTTAAATTCGATTATATTAAAAACTTGTTCCAGACTATGAATAGAGGACTTTACTTTTAAAATACAACCCCATGGATTATGCCTGATAGAAGATTCTGGTTACAATTTGGAGTTTTACTTGAACCTACAAATTTTGTTTTCAATTTAATCTGCTTATCTGTTTCTGAGGAACATTGGACAGAGCTTGATAAGGGTAGATGACTGGGTTCTGCCCTAGGATGGTAGACACATGCCGAACGCGCTGGTTATTAGTTCGTAAAGGCAAAAAATGAAAACGGATTCCAATAGATATATTGATAAATGAATGTTGACTGTATGAGACATGGTTTAATTTAGATACCATAAATTTTACACATTACTGTCATAAATGTTTCATAGCAATGGTTAGCATAGCACAATAGGGGCGCCAGGGTAGCTCTGGGGATCCGTTCGGGTCTTGCTATCCTGTCGCTGAGGGTTCTCAAATCCAGCTCGAAGCAAGCTCCGTGTTTAGAATGGGATGGCAACCTATAGATAGCTACTCCCTACATTTCCCTTAGTAGTTGAAAGGGAGGTAAAATACAAAAACAAGAATCTATAGCAGAGGTAGGAAAAACTGGAGGCTGGAAAATGACCTTCGTCTCTTACCTGCCCATGCCTGGACCTGGCCATTCTACTCCCACCCATTTTCCTGGAAGGCCTGCTTTCGTAAACTGCTTACTTTTACAATATATTCTTCTTCAATACCTTCTTGCTTCAATGAAATATAGAAAATGTTTAAAAGAAAAAATAAACACTGAAAATTATTGTGAAATAATTTATTTTATTATATANACACAATGATTTCCAAATTACTCACAGTAAATCCGCTGAACGAATTTCTGACGCAAGCTCCAGAGAGAATACCCAAGCCCCCAACAATATTTGTAAAAAAAAAAAAAAGTATTCTATATATAAATTTCTGAAAATTAAAAACAATTGAAATTATGCGAATTTGAGGCTCAGATATGTTGTAAACAATCCAACAATTAAGATGATATTTTTCTTTTTAAGAGTTGAGAAATAACAGTCAAGGAGAAAAAAATTTGAGCTTGACAATATAACAATCTCGAAATTCTTGATGTTTTCAATTTTTAAAACTAAAATTAACCTTCTTAGAATCTTATGATTATAGTTTCGTAGGGCATAATATAATTTTTAAATTCCTATAAAATCTGTTGTATTTGGTTTAGAATTTTTACATATTGGCTGCAATAGGTTAGTTATGATCCATATAAAATACCTAAATCCTAGCAATTACATTTTCTTAGGCTCCTACCTTTTCCAACAAAAAGCTTCTATTTGCAATAAATACCGTAGGAGATGGTATGAAAGCTAAGGAAACAAAAAATGTTAATAAATATTATTTTTTTGTGGAACGAAACAGAATAAAAAAATCTAACTGTTCCAGCCAGGACACGAACCTGGATCTCTTGCACTTTCCGTGTCGGTGCGTTTTCCACTTACGCTACTGTGACAAGTCTGATAAGTTATTAAATTTCCCGCACTAGTTTCGAGAGTCTAACCTCCGAGGCAGATATATCGTCTTATGCTCGAAGGAGCTGACATTGTCAAGCTAAAATGCTTTTAAACAAATAAAGCTAAATAATCTAAACAGCTTAAACAAATGACTGTCGTCATAAATTTTAACAATGTTTTGCGCAAGGGTATCCCTGGCTGGGACAGTCAGATTTTTTATTCTGTTCCCCCCACTAAAAATTGTTAAAAAATGTTAATTATTAGATGTTTTTGTTGGGGTTCGGTCAAAGTACATTACAAAAAAATACAAATTTTAGAAATAATCAATCCAAATATTTATGTCGTACTATTATAATAAATCAACATAGTGGTTCAAATTTATTTTTGTCACTTGATAATAGCTAGTGAAATCACCCAAAAACTTTTGTTTAATAAATTAACAAAGCTTTTGTTTATTATTTTGTTTGTTAATAATTTTAAAGGGTTTTGTATAAATAAAATCTATCGGGCATTTTTATTAAACATGATGATATAATTTCATACCATATTTCAAATAACCTAAATTCACAATATGTTGACAATATATATATAAGCAAATTTATAAGGGCAATAATATAAGCATACATGCAATAATGCTCAACTTTAGGTTTATTTTATTTTGAATATTCCTTAAAGTGGAAACTGGGTTTAACTGATTTTTCCTGTAATTAAAGTATAGAAGTTTCAGGNTATGTATTCAATAGTTATATATAAGAAACTTGAGTTTAAAGTATATTAATACATTACTTTCTGATGAAAGTAGCAATCTTATATATAACCTTTATTTATATATTACATTCTGTTAAAAATAAATAAAAACATTTTGTAATTTGATAACAATGTATAATAGAAAATAAATGACATTAATGAAAATCACATAAGGAGAGGAGGTGACCAGTGACACTACTCTCAAATAATTTACAGACTATGTTCCCAGTAGGTCGCGGGGCCATCTTCCTTTGAGCCGACGGGGAGGGTTGTAGGGGTTGGAGTTGGAAGACAAGGTCTATGCCAGTGGATTAGGATGGAATGGCAGTTTACTGTGAAAAAGGCTGAAGCGGGAAGAAATTAGATCCTGAACAAAAGGAATATTAAAATCGTGGTGAAGAGAGGAATTGGATACGTAATAGGGAGCATTTGCGACTATTCGGAGGGTTTTGGACTGAAAGGACTGGATTTGTTGGATGATGGAAGGCTTGGCGGCACTCCAGATTTCTACTCCGCAAGTCCAGATTGGTCGTAATAAGGTTTTGTAGAGAGCCAGTTTGTTCTCTATCGTAAGATTGGACTTCTTATTCATGAGTCTGTATATAAGTCCATATAGCCGATTGAGTTCTTGTCTTTTAATTTTAGTGTGTTTAGTAAAGGAATATCGTTAAATTTCAGAATTTCAGGGAATTAACTTGAACGCATTTTGCTTAATTGATTTTTATTCTCCATTTGCCACACCATCGTTTGATTTTTTCGAGGTGATCTTGAAGGTTTTTAGAAGCAGTTTTAGGATCGGGATGAGAGGATAGGATAGCTTTGTCGTCCGCAAATAGAGCTAAGAGGGTACTTGGATGGGTAGGGATGTCAGCAGTGTACAGGATGAATAGGATAGATCCAAGCACACTACCTTGAGGAACTCCCGCTTCCACTTGGTAAAAATCGGAGTAATCTAATCGTTACCGAACCCTAAAGAAACGGTTGGATAAGCAAGACTTAAGGATAAGGTAAGTGTTATTAGGAAGTATGGATTTCAGTTTAAGCAAGAGTGCCAGACTCTATCAAATGCTCGGGAAACATCCAGAAAAGCTCCTGGGCAGTACTCTTTGCGCTTAAGGGAAGAGGAGATGTAGTCTACGACGCGAAACACCTGCTGGACAGTAGAATGCTTACGTCAGAAACTAAACTGATGATTAGGGAGGATATTGTAGGGTTGACGGAAGGCATCATTCGTTTTAACAGAATTTTTTCGAATACCTTAGAAAGTGAAGGAAGGAGACTTATAGGACGGTAGGATAAAGGATTATGTGATGGTTTTCCAGGTTTGGGAAATAATATTATGTCGGAATATTTCCAGAGGAGTGGGAAGTGTGTAGTTCGGCGTGTACAATTATAGATATAGGTAAGGAATATATTTGCCTTATTGGGAAGATTACGGAAAATTTGACCGGTGATTAAATCATATCCGGGTGATTTGCGCTTAGGCAGACGAGAGATTATATACTTGACCTCGGAAGGTGTTACTGCCTTGAGGGGTAAAGACATAGGTAATGGCATGTTCAGAGACTCCTCAGTCTCTATGGTATTGGACAGGTCTTAGGGGTCTAAATGAGGGGTATATATTTGCTTGAGGTGCTGGGTAAACATTTCGGCCTTGTCTTTGTCAGAAGAAGCCCAGGAACCATCTCCTCGGGGTAGAAGCTTGATGGCTCTTAAGGATTCTGCGAGTAGCAATCCAGAGTGATTTGTCTCCTGCTGAGATGGAAGACAGATGGGCCTTAAAAGCCTCATTTCGTAAGGAACCTAATTTTTGCTTTACGAGGTTGGAAAAACGATTAAAGTCTTATCGGTCTGTGGAGTGTCTATATTTTTGAAACAACGCCCTTGAGCGGCGTTTCGCTATTATGAGCTTTTTAAGCGAATCTGGGAGTGGCTTTGGTGACTCAGAAGAGTTTTTGGTTTGAGATTAGCCATACATATGCATTTCTGAAGGTTTATGGTAAAGGAATGTACAGCATCATCTCAATCGTAAGAGGTTTTCAGAGATATTCCGAGGTCAAGAGACTCTTCCATAAGAGTTCTAAACAAGGTCCAATCACCTGGACCAATAATGAGAGAGGGGGGCAATTGTTTTGGAATAGGGGTCAAGGATAACGTAAGCAGAACTGGGCTGTGGTCAGAAGAGAGTTCGTTTAACGTAGAAGCAGAATAATTAAGAGGAGTAAGGTTTTAGCAGAAGAAGAAGTCCAGGATATCAGGAAGGCGGTTTACGTCAGAGGGCCAATATGTGGGAGAGGAAGGACTAATTGTGGAGAGGTTTTGGGATGATACTGCATTATATAGAGATCGACCACGAACGTTTGTCGTTCCCGATCCCCATTGCAAGTGTTTCGCATTATAGTCTCCACCGGCAAGGAAACGGGGACCAAGGTCTTTGAGGAAAGTGGAAAATTCTGGTGTAGTGATTGGTTCATTTGGAGAATAATACACTGCTGAAAGTGTGATAGGATAAGAGGTTGTAGAAATTGACACTGTTGTTGATTGAAGGGACTCTGTGAGAGTGGAGGGTAAAATATGATGGGTATAGGATTTCTTGATAAGAAGTGCACTACGTTTTAGTTGTCGAATGCTAGTTTGAGTTCGTCAGTATGCGTCCGTATGCCGTTAGCATTCCATAGAAGGATAGAAAAGGAATTCTTGGATGGGGAAATCATGGTGTGGTAGTTGGTAGGGTCATTTTGGTGACCAGGTTCGACAGGAGGGATATGAGAGGTGTGATGAGGGAGTTAAGTTGTGAGAAGAAGGAGTGAAATAAGGTGGGAAGATCATTAGATGAAGGCGGAGTCGGAACGTTAGAGATAGTGGGTCGCACCCTCCTGGGTGGGGGATGCGTTTGTGGTTGTGGCTCGTTTTGTCTGGGATGATCCTGAGTCACTCGAGCGTAGGACAGTCCTGGCTCAACAACTCTTGAGGGCGGAGGCACTACTTTCTGGACTTGAGTTGTAGTCTGTACTTGACGAGCAGGCAGGGTCCGCTGTTTCACCTCCTTGTACACCTGACAGCCCTAGTTGTTGGCAGGGTGATTTTTTTGACACGGCGCACATGTAGATGGAATGTTGCGGGATTTTGGGCAGCTCGTGCTGATGTGAGCGCCTCCACATTTGACACACCGTGGAGAGTATTCACAGTAGGCTTTTGTATGACCATATTGCTGGCATTTGTGACATTGTACTATTTCTCGACGTGGATGTGGCTTCTCGACTCTTACTCTACAGTGACAGAGCGAGGTCAAGCTGTAGATCTCTTGCACGTTGGGCGTAGGCTATAGGTTCACAAAGAACATTGGCAGGGGGGTTTTAGAGGCAGAGGTCTCTTCTCTCTGGGATCGGCTTATGATCACGTTTATGTCGTTTCTGACACTGAACCCCAAGTCAGTCAACTCCTCCTTGATGAAGTTTGGAGAAGTTGTGTGGTGGAGATAACGAATCACCACTCTTACAGCCCTCTCTTCTTTGAGCTGGTATGTGTGGTGCTGCGCTTTCGTTTCCTTTAGCTATTGTATTATATTTTTATAGGCGCTGGGCTGTCAGGAATTATTTTAGTATATTGCTGCCTGTTGATACACGAATATCTATAACAGGCCCCACTCGCTCGTTCAACTCGGAGCACATCAGTTTGAAATCGTTCAGATTTCTAACAAATATTGGCAGTGTTTGAATTATTCGAGGGACTGCTGAATCTGCTTCCATATTTTCACCTTCAACATGCAGGGCATTAGTAAAGTATTTTTATAATTATGTAGCATAATGAGCTTAGATATATTGGGGCCACTTTTTAGAGCTCTCCTAGAAGATTCACTTGACCTCGCTATCTCCTTAAAAACCTCTGAGGAGCTGGATGATGTTGTCCAGTTCTTTACAATAAATATTCAGCAATGTCTTTGGAAGGCAAACTTAAAACCCACCAGCACCCGCTACACTGTAAATTTAGCTGAACCCCTCTCTGATTACATTAAAAACCTCATACAAGCTAAGCGTCAAGCTCGAGCCCTGTTCCAGAGGTAGGGATCCTCAGATCGTAGGGAGTTCAACCAGCTATTTCGTTTCGTAAAGCAAAAACTAGGTGCTTTACGAAATAAGGCATTTAATGCCTACCTGTCTAGCCTCTCAAAAGCAGACAAATTCCACTGGACTGCTATTCGCAGGATTCTGAAGTATCATGATCCATCTGCCCCCTTGCGTCGAGAAGGGGTTTTTCCAAATTTATTATATTTTTATTGGTTCCTGTGTCTCTTCCGACAAAGACAAAGCCCAAATGTTTGCCCAGCATCTAAAGCAATCATTCACTCCTCATCCAGATCCCGATAACTTGTTCAATAAGCAGAGGTTGAGGAGTCACTGGATATACCATTTCCAATGTCCTTACCGATTAAGGCAGTAACACCATAGGGGCGCCAGGCTAGATCAGGGGATCCGTACAGGTCTCGCAATCCTGACGCCGCGGGTTCAAATCCCGCCCAGGTCAATCTTTTATTTATAAATTAAAGCCACGGGTGCTTAAAATGGGGTGGCAACCTGTAGATAGCCGAGGGGCTATCCTCCAATGACCCTAAGTGGTTGCAAGGGAGGCTAACACAGAAAAAAAAAAAAAAAGGCAGTAACACCTTCTAAGGTCAAGTACATTATTAACCATCTGCCTATGCGCAAAGCACCCGGCTATGACTTCATCACCGGCCTAATACTTCGAAATCTGCCCCAAAAAGCAATTGTTTTCCTCACTTTTCTCTATAATTGTGTCCTTTGAACTACCCATTTTCCCCATCCCTGGAAATTTTCTTAAATAATCCTATTTCCCAAACCAGGTAAATCTTCTTCTAACACATTATCCTATCGACCAATTAGCCTTCTTCCTTTATTTTCCAAGGTATTTGATAAAGTTCTTTTAAAACGAATAACTTCCTCAAATATTCATCCTAACCATCAGTTCGGCTTCCGATCCCATCATTCTACTGTCCAGCAGGTGTTTTGAGTAGTAGTATTTTACAATACTAATCAAGTAAACTGCCATACCATCCTAATCCACTAGCACAGACCATGTCTTCCAACTCCAACCCCTACGACGGAGAGTCGACTCAAACGAAGATGGCCCCGTGACCTCCTGGGGACATAATCCGTAAATAATTTGAGAGTGGTGTCCTTGGTCACCTTCTCTCCTCATGTGATTGATATTGAATGTCATTTTTTTTAATTCATTGTGGTGATCAAATTACAAAATGTTTTAATTTAACAGAATGTAATAAAAAGTTAAAAAAAAAAAAAAAAAAAGTTCAATAATGTTTTTCATAAATGTCAAACAACTATTACTAAAATGATATATTCACAAAGTTACATATCTTTACTAGGTATATTTTGGATAAAATAAAATTCATATAATACATAGAACCAAATGGTCTATAGGCAAGGGCATTGGAATGTGAACCCTTCAGACAAACGAAAGCGATGTGGGGTGCAGGGCAGCGGGGAAGATATTTGTTATGGGGGAGGCACTGGGGTGGTAGTGTTCCTCGCCCGATAAATGTGAATTGCCAGAAGAGCTAGCCTGATACTAATACTTGCAGGGGCAAGCATTAAGATTACCTTTTTAGTTGAATTTTTGTAGATACTTTGTACATTTTGTACTTAAAATTAGTATTCAGTTATAAAAATTTTAACTTTTTAGAATTCTATGTTGCATACTACTTTTAATGTCACATATAATGTAAACAAAGAAGCAAGATCATAAGTAAAATCTACCATCAGGTTATAGAATTTTAGAAATTAATACAAAAGTGTTTATAAAACAATTAATTAGAGGTTATAGAATAAAAAATCTATCTGTCCCAGCCAGGAATCGAACCTGGATCTCCTGCTATCCGGGCCGGTGCATTTACCAGTTATGCTACCAGGACACGCTAGATATCTCATTAAATTCCTTCTACACTAGTAGGTTAGGCTCTCGCTAGTGTAGAGGGAATTTAATGAGATAGGTTTTTTTATTCTATACCCTCTAATTAATTGTTTTAAAATTTACGTGGGATAAAAAACCACAACCAAATAAAATATTTATAAAGGATGATTGAGTTTGATAGATAAATCAAAGTGCATTGAATTTGGCTTTTCACTCCCAAATTTTGCTCTTATCTAGTAGTTCGTAGTCGCTCACATAATGCTGGTTTATTACTCCTGCTGTGCTTTAGTAATGTGCTCTCATAACATGACTACTACTGGCATTATGAAAATTTAATTTATGTTTGAATTCGTACCAGTAACATTCAATCCGTGCTAGATATAACTGTCTGTAAAAGGGAGGGGGGAATGAGGAGGCTAAGATAATCTCCATTTCAGTCACATCTATTTTGAAGGCAAGAAAGATATATCCAAGACCGACTCTCCTCTACTGCCGCTAAGCAGTGTAGTATCACAGTTGTACAGAGCCTCCTCCAAGACATTCTATCATCCTCTTTCACCAATCAAGGCGAACCCTTGTGGAATCCTTCCAGACACCATCTTCCCAAGTTAGCCTGGGGTTAGCTCTTGTGCCCTCTCTACCTTGGTACCAGCAATCTTTCCCATGTCCGGTCTTTGGACGTCCAAACCGCTGCAGCTGGCTTGTAAACAGAC
>KZ809020.1:85658-105217 GCA_000696205.2 Oncopeltus fasciatus | reverse complement strand
CATACCTTCTATTATCCGTCTTCATTGGTTTCTGCAAACCATCTTCTGTTGGCGAGCGCTTTCGGACATGGTCCATCTTCGTGGCCGAATACAAATGTTCACTGTCACTGTCTGTATTCAACAGTTGAACAGAAGATGGTTTGCAGAAACCAATGAAGACGGATAATAGAAGGTATGATAAATTTTAGCTTTTAATACTAAGTATCACTTTATAAAGTATTCAACACAATTTTTACGAAAAGCACACTTAAAGAAAGTTTGTTAAAGTAAGAAGATTTTGAGATCCATCTTCCACTTTCAGTGAGTGAAGACTAGTCTCTTGAGCTAGCCGCTGCCAGCTTACATTTCACCTAATTGTCCACTGAGGCATCCAGTTTCAAATTAGTCAGGTCTGGCTTGTTCACCTTCGGCCAGGCGGGTTTGGTCGTGGCCAAACCGAAGAAGAATACTTCATGGCAGGTGGAAAAGACCAAGTTACCGGTCTCTTAGTCCGGTCTGTTTAAGACAGATCGGAGGGTGTAAGGTAGGCTGTCTTGCTCTCCTTCGGGCAGGAGGCTTTGTCATGGCCGAATCCGACGAAACCGAAGGGTCGAGAACCATTGTCCACCGCAGACAATCAGTCGCATTGATCCACCCCCATTCTCGGCAGGGCCTTCCAACGCACAAAACTCATAAATACACACACACACACACGCACACGCACACAGAGATAGTCCTCGTCAATGGAGACTCCCGAACTGTATTCACTGGCTATCCAGGCCAACCGGGGCTTTGTCAACTTCATTTAGTTATTAGCTCAACCACAACCCCTACTCCACTATCGCGGCATTTTGGGGGCTTTAGTCAATATTCAACACCTAAATGAGAGATTGTAAATTCTTCTAATCGAATATTAGTCCATTGTTAGTCCACTGTTCTATTAGGATATATGCCGGCAGGTAATGTCATTGGTACGATTGGTACTTGGAGAAGTTACAAGTACGGTTTCTATACTACACACACACACACACAAACAGATATACCATGATAATCCTTCACATTATTATTTGTGAATTTGTTAATCATAGGGAGCTTCTGCCCCAGAATAAAGTTACTCATCATTTATTCAACATCACTTTCTATTGTCTGTCTCTAATTTTATATAATTTTTTTTTATAAAAGAAAAATATAGTTGGAACATTTTTTATAGTAAGGGAGTACATACGAAAGTCAAGACGAGAACTTGTCACTGTGTGCAGCTAGGATGGTTCGGAGGACCAAATTTTTTAGAGTTTACGGTTTAAAACTCTGGTTATCCCTGAGGAATTGCTTTGAAATCCTTAGAATCTCCATATTATGAGGCCAATATTATGATATTTAATCCATTCTACCTGAAGACCACATCGCCCCGCCGCCTAATGACTTCTTGCCTCACCCTATTCAGTCGGCGACTTTCACACGGTGGCCGAGGGACCGAGCTTGGAAGGATAAATGGGGCTAATACTTGAAAATACTTTACACCTGTACTGATCACTGGTCTGAAATGCTATGGAGGGGTGTACATGAGGGTTGTCTCTTGCAAAAGGGTGAGATCTATCCTTCGAGCTGCGACATCACTTCCACACATTCTGTCTACTTTTCAAGAGAGCAAGCAGTTGGCAAGGCAAATGTCCTGTATCCGTGAGAATCGCGCTACACATGTCATTTACACTTCTGCTTACAACACTTACCCCCTTTAAAATTGTTATCTACATATGACAATTCCTAAAATCCTTTCCAAAAACTTAAACTAAGATGTTATCGCTATTACCTGAGCTGATATTATAATTCCAATAAATTGTGATGCCAATAAAGATTAACTACCCTTAAATTATAATAAAATTTCTCTTATTTTAGTATAATTAATTTAAGAAAATGTGTCCAATATGATAAGAATGAAGATGAGTTAAAAGCTTCATTAAAATGAAGTTCTGTAAAGGCTAAAACAATTCTGAGTAGATTTTAATAACTACAGCCGCTTTGAGAGATTCAGGCAGGGGTAGAAAAGAACCTTCCTGAGACGTCTGCTTAAGTAGCTCAGCTAATCAAGGAGAAGAAAGCGTCCTGCGTATCACTAGGTCCGAAGGGGAAGCTTGAGGAGTAGTGTGACTTATAGGCCCTTAGAGGAAATACGAGTATTCATGCTTGATGGAGAACGATCAGAAAGTACATCGTAGGGCCATTCTTGAGGTTGTGTCGGAGAAGAGATCCCTACGTGGAAAACCGAGGCACCAAAAGTATGATCGCATATTTATCTCAAAGTCAGAGCTGTTTATAGAGCAGCAATCAAGAGCTCCATTACCAAAGCTCCAGTCAGGACAAATCAGGATCTCGCTTGGCTACAGACAGGAAGAGACCCTTGGTTTCGAATAAGCTCAGCTTTAGTGCGAATGTAAGAATTTAATCAATGTACATCTGTAAGCTATGAACTCTAGCTGTAATATTGTTGACTATTAGTGTTCGGAAATGAGAAACAGTGTCTGAAATAAACAATTAATGAGAGGGAACAGAATAAAAAATCTATCTGTCCCAGCCAGGAATCGAACCTGGATCTCCTGCTATCCGGACCGGTGTATATACCAGTTATGCTACCAGGACGCGCTAGATATCCCATTAAATTCCCTCTGTACTAGCGAGAGCCTAACCTAATCATATTAATTGTTTAAAATTTACGAGGGATAAAAAAACCACAACTAAATAAAATATTTATAAAGTGTCTGAAATATTTCATGCGACTTATCGTATTATGCTATTCACTATATAGTTATAGTTATAGCTATGGATAGTTATAGTTAGCCTTAAATAGTTATAGTTTTATTAGTTAAGGTGATAATTTGGCATTTCAAAGACAGGTCTTAGAACTTGCTATACGCAAGAGACGAATCAAGGAATCGTTAATCATATGAGAGTCCGCGCCGTAACATAAAACAGCCCACAGCTAACGTAAAACAATCGAAAAGTAATCATCTACAATTTCCCGACTTTTCTAATGTCCACTGAATTTCCTTCATGAATGTCTNAATTAAAAATTGGTAAGTTCTTCATTGTAAGCAACTTTTTATTTATTTATTTTTTAAGAGCTTAGTTAATCATATATTTAATAACGTAGCAGTGCTCTGCCCCTTCCTCTCTTTATCTGGAAAAATACAATGCGTTAAAATATATGCTGTTGTTTCGGCTTACATTTTAAGCCATCTTCAGGGCTATCATGAAGGCGAAAAGGAACATGTTGTCACCTGATAGTCATGCAGATTTCTTTCAGATGACAGCACGTCTCACCTTCAAGATAGCCCTGAAGATGGCTTACAAAGTAGGCCGAAACGATAATAAAAAATACAAGTTTTTAAATTGTTGATCAATCTTGATCGAACCCCATCAAATTCTCTACTATTCATCTCCACTATTAAAAAACTTTCCATTTGTCAATATTTTTTTGTGGATTTATAAAATAAATTGTAGCTTTTAATACTAAGTATCACTTTATAAAGTATTCAACACTATTTTTACGAAAAGCACACTTAAAGAAAGTCTGTTAAAGCAAGAAGATTTTGAGATTCATCTTCTTTCAGTAAGTGAAGACTAGTCTCTTGAGCTAGCCGCTGCCAGCTTACATTTCACCTAATTGTCCACTGAGGCATCCAGTTTCAAATTAGTCAGGTCTGGCTTGTTCACCTTCGGCCAGGCGGGTTTGGTCGTGGCCAAACCGAAGAAGAATACTTCATGGCAGGTGGAAAAGACCAAGTTACCGGTCTCTTAGTCCGGTCTGTTTAAGACAGATCGGAGGGTGTAAGGTAGGCTGTCTTGCTCTCCTTCGGGCAGGAGGCTTTGTCATGGCCGAATCCGACGAAACCGAAGGGTCGAGAACCATTGTCCACCGCAGACAATCAGTCGCATTGATCCACCCCCATTCTCGGCAGGGCCTTCCAACGCACAAAACTCATAAATACACACACACACACACGCACACGCACACAGAGATAGTCCTCGTCAATGGAGACTCCCGAACTGTATTCACTGGCTATCCAGGCCAACCGGGGCTTTGTCAACTTCATTTAGTTATTAGCTCAACCACAACCCCTACTCCACTATCGCGGCATTTTGGGGGCTTTAGTCAATATTCAACACCTAAATGAGAGATTGTAAATTCTTCTAATCTAACAGCTCACAGCTGACATAAAACAATCGAAAAGTAAGCATCTACAATTTTCCGAATTATCTAATGTCCACTGAATTTCCTTCATGAATGTCTCATTCTGAAGCTCATCATCAAGAAGTTATGAAGAAACAATGGTCGACCATTTATTAATTCTTTGACAGAATAATATTTGTTGGAAATATTTGTCCAAACGCTTAGAAGTATAGTCAATTCCTATTTTAAACTTTTGAAAATTCATTATTTTCTTCATCGATCCTACTTATGGAGCAACAAATATGATACGTTCATGATTTACAAAGTAGGAAATCAATTTCGGTATTTAAGCATCTTTCCCAAAACCATTATATGATTTCGTCATTAGCATCGAACTGTGTATTACAATATTTTCGATGTTAATAGTGTTATTTTCAAAATTTTTCGAAAAATTTGAAAATTTACAGACAGTAAAATTTTCTAATGTTTGCAATCTACAGTTTTAAGAAGGAAGGAATTAAATATAATAAGGAATTTTAGATAAATCCTTACTCTTTATGAAGTATACTTATAATAGTTATTAAAGTTTGTAATTTAATAATATACATGTTGCTTTTTTGCATCTAAATAAAATTTAATAGCACTGGAGACTTTTAAAATAAAAGCCATTCTAGAGTTAGCCGATGAGCTAACGAAATTAACTTTCCCCTTTATTATTCTTTTTGACGTCTATGAACAAAAACTGTCAATTGCTCCAGTTCTCAGATCCACCTGAAGAAATCAGCTTAGTTTCTCTGATTTTGTGTGACAGACATTTTGAAGAATAACGAGAATTCTGCCTCCCCTGTTAAATAAAGACGGGCAAACGAGGCTAAGACAATACACGATGACTATGGTTTCCAAGTTCTCCAGTTTTCGGATTTAAAATAATATAAATTAAAAAAATAAAATAAAAAAGTACTATAGTTATTCTCATTTAAAGGAGTATTTAATTATAGACGAGAAAAATTTATTTGGCTCTATTTTTTTTTTATAAGTGGAGAGTATTAAAGGATCGTAAACGAAGGAATGCAGCAGAAGAATTCAATTTAATATCCTTCAGGGCTTCATTTGATTATTTATTTTTCATATCTCTCCTTTAATAGCATTATCCTTGACTTTTCTGCTAAAAAAATTATAACTAACACTTGGATTGCCAAATTTATTTTAATTTATTTTTATGACATGCTTTCTTGAATGCATATTAAAGAGGCAATAATGAAAAGAAGACGGTTTTTTTTTTTTTTAAGTTTCTTCCTTCAGGAAAATAGAGAAAAAGAATGAGAGAGATGTACGAAAAGGAAAAAAAGAGACATTCTGAGAGAATAGAATGAAAGAAAAGAGAAAAATTGACTTAAAGGAGACAAAGAATGACTTTTATTTTTTGCTTTGAAGTTATTGTTCACTTTCATGTTGATATCATTGTTTTATCCAATCAGATAAAATGAATGTTTAATAATATAATAAATTATCTGTTACTTTGTTTATTATCTGTATAATTAAAAAATCAACCAGATTTAACTGAGACAAGGCTACCTTTTTGTCTTTTTTTTTTTTTTTTTTAGTAACCGTAAGAGAAGGCTAGTTATTGGATCTCTCTACTTTGATCAGGAACTAAACATTGACCATGCTACAGTTTTGAACCATTTGCATAAAACTGGATATCTATAGTAGCATGATATTTTAGACGATAACAGAGATGGAATGCATCCATTTGTTGATCGCAGCTGAAACAATATTTAATCGAGGCAATTTTAAAACGAATGATTGATGGGCGATGAAAAATGGGTACGTGTGACAAAATTTTGCGAAAACGTTCGAGACACGATGTAAACCATGTATTGACACCAAGGAAGGTGAAGTTGAGTGTTTAGTGAGATTAAAAAAGAATTGTTCGAATCATCATCTCGACACTTCACTGCAACCAACTTATGCGATTGAAACAAGTGAAAATCAGCCAGAATTGATCACAAGGAAAGGTAATGTGTTATATCATTTCAATGTGAATCTTTTAAATCAGTAATGGCTTGTCAGTATGTAAGGTTACGATGCATCCATCGTATAGCTTTGAACTCGCCCCATCGGTTTTTGCCAACTAAAGAGTCTGTCTCGGTAGAAGTCTGGTTGCCAATAACCAAGACAATCACGTAATTTATCATCTTTGATCTTTATCATCACTTGTTGAGAGCACATAATCCCATTGAAAAAGTAAATATTTGTAAGAAGATAAAGGAACTAATCATTTGGTGTAAAGTGAATATCCTATGTGTATATACCTACACCGACATACCTATAAACATGGGATATTATTCATGACGAAAATTATGCCAAGAAGCGACTCACCTGCCCTGGAAAAATCCATCGAAGGAGGAAATCAGAGAATAATAGTAACTTCTATCAGTAACACTCCAAAAGCGTAACTAAGTAGTTTCGAGTGTCCACACTTGATCTCTCTGCGAAACAAGACTAAGAAAGGATCAATGGTTGAACGTAATCCTATTATGTTTATGATTCTAATGCTATCGTTCCTCTATTAAATGTTTACAATCCAGTGATGTAATGTTTTGACTTAAGCTCACGAAATCTGAGTTTTAACAGAAATCTCCGTGTCAACAGATTTCTCTTAAGGAAATCAAAATATTCTCTATGACGCGACTTAATTCTATCGGCATTCTAGCGATGTGCATGTGAATGTAGATTAATTGTACTATTAGGTTCCATGGCATTTTTACGAAAAATGGTTCAATTCAAATTTGAAGAAATCAAAATTAGATATTTGAGAATCTCTCCTGTTTCGGTCGAGTAAGTTAGTCAATGGCAGATATTGGAAATAGGCATAGTTCCTTACATGAATCTTGGCTTCTTATAGATATCTCATAGATTGACCTCTTTGACGTCATAATGGAGTATCCCAACGAATAATTTTTTTAGGTAAATAATCTAAAGGTTTATTATTATTTCTACCACCAATGAATATAGAACTCTCATACCTTATATTCTCCGTCTTCATTGGTTTCTGTACATCATCTCCCGTTGGCGAGCGCTTTCGGACACTGTCCATCTTCTGGCCGAATACATACGTTCACTGTCACGGTCCGTATTCAACTGTCTCAATTCAACAGTTGAATACGGACCGTGACAGTGAACGTATGTATTCGGCCAGAAGATGGACAATGTCCGAAAGCGCTCGCCAACGGGAGATGGAGTACAGAAGCCAATGAAGACGGAGAATATAAGGTATGAGAATAATTTTTTTGGCAAAACGATCCTCTATGATGAACATAACAAATCAGCTTATTTCCATAATGATAAGCGCAAGCGAACCCTTCTCTTCGTCACATCAGAGTGTATCTTTATTGTCCTCTCATGAATTCTAACAATTCAGTGAGCTCATTTATGTTTTCTTGTCAGCAGATAGAGCATGGGAAGTTTTGTAGCCATGTATTACTATATCTGTAAATACTGCTTATACATATAAGGGGCACCAGGATAGCTCGTGGGATGCGTTCAGGTCTCGCAATCCCAGTATTTGAGGGATTCAAAGATGTGCGGGATGCCCAAGGGCAATCTTTTATTTATTATTAAAAGTTTGTCCTAAGCCATGGATGTTTAGAATGAGATGACAAAATAAAGGTAGTCCCTCCCTTCCTCCATGACCCTAACTGGTTAAATGGGAAGCTAACACTTAAATGAACAAAAAACAAATACATACACGAGCATATTTACAAGTACTAAAGATGGTACCATCATTAAAATTCAAGCAATTTGTCAATAGTCGCGTTTTAGTACCAACACAAATAGCTTGATTTCCTTACGACAAATCTAATGTTGTCAGTCTGTAAAGGATGTGTCATTTGCTCAACACGTTTTTTTTTTTTTTATTTCGGTAAAGATTTACTCTTTTACTAATATTTATTCTTTAAACCAATTCGATTTCAATAAGAAATATAAACCATTTAAAATATTTACAACTTCATTGTCCTCTTAAGGTTATTAGTTATATAAAGTCATTAAGGTTGTTAAAAAATAAGTCATTTTCTTTAATCTATAAGCATCTTTAATGATATATATATTTTCTTTATGCCACTACAATTTAATTTTTCGAAAACATGCACAACACAACAAAAGGTCATTTGGAAATTCGGTGGCAAATTGATTAGGCACCATTTTTAAAATTACTTTATGTTGCAATCTTGTTAATTATTATACATTCCCACTCATCAAATATTGTCATTCTTGTTTTGTATCTTTTATTTTTTTTTAACAAAAATTTCTAAATAAATTTAAATAAATCACCTTCCACTCCGAAATTATCAGGAGGAAGCTCTTCTTAAATAGGGTTGGCGTGACGAATTTTAATTAAGATAATTACAAACCTAATTAATATTTAAATATTGTAGAGGCTATTCAGATTCAGACAGATAAAAACAAAACCGAATTTAACGAAATCCCTGCAACATCATTAAAATGAATAGCAGTTGCATAACTTGATTTATAGAGTATTTGGAAAATTTGACTAAAAGGATAAAAAGTTATAAATAATATCAAGAAAATTTTACCAAAAATATCATTTGAAAATGTAAAATTTTGTAAAGTAACAGAATTACTTAACTAGATACTTAGTGTAGGTCCGTTTACCGACTTGGAGTATCTAGTGAAATGTCTACTTCTTTTTCTTCCAATTTTAACCATTTAGATAAAGAATCAGTAAAAAAAAATTAAATAAATAAAAACGCTTAAATAAAGAATATTAAATAAACTGCGATCTTTAAAATATGCACAGAAAAACACACACACACACACACACACACACACACACACACACACACACACACACTCACACACACACACATATACTGTATCGCCGCTGTACACCAATTCCTCCTAATTTCCACACTCANACACACACACACACACACACACACACACACACACACACACACACACACACACACACACACACATATACTAAGTAGAAACGATGAAAAATGAGGAACTTTTCAAAAGTGGAAAAGGAGCTAAAATTGAAATTTTGGCAACAATTAATAATTACAAAATTGGAATAATTTTTTTAATAACAATTTGACCGACCTCAACTTCAGTCGTTTAGAATTTAATTGTAGGACACCATTATCAGAGTGACCGTTGTTATTATAATCGATTGAATATGCGTTTTAAATACACTTAACCGTTAAATCAAAAACACTGCACTTTACTCCGACTCTAAACCACCAAGTAAGACGAATATATTCTCTTATACTCAAATGTGCTAACATTGTCATCTAATTTTTAGACTCTCGTTTTTTCCTACATCCTGTATTTCCTATATTTAACGTGGGATTAAATACCACAACTAAAATCATTATTTACAAATCACTGCTTCTTTTACTAATGTTATTGATCATTTATCAATGCTTGGTACATTATATAGCAGGCACAGTTATTAGTTGAATACGAAAGAACAGCTGCCGACTAACAGCTGTTTTTGTCATGATAAAGAATTAGAAAAATCCAAAGCGATGACGAAATGCAGTGGTTTATATTTTGTCTAAACTCCGAGACCGATAACCACATATTCTAGTTATTATTACAATGGTAAATTTATTTTAAATATAACTTTGTATTTTTTCATAATGAAACTAGTGTAATGTAATTGCATAATGTTTATTAGTTGATTGAAAAAATTTGTTTTTATATTCTGGGCATGAATGCCATGTTTGTTCAAGATACAGTACTACTGTTCTTAAAAATGATGCAAATATATTAACATAAATAACTGAACTTATATATTTTGTGTTTTTGTTTTAATTAAAGTTGGATAAATGACTAATTCGAAATCAGTAGCTAAGAACGATATGAGGATAATGTAAGCTCGCTAAGATTGTTTCTTGGCTGGACAAGGTTTGAAGTAGGGACTGGTCAACCTCCAAACACAGATAAATATGTTCTCCGTCATCTGTTTTTGTAAGAATCGCGTAAATCGTAATATACAGAAATTATTTGTCCAACAACATCAGCAACCAATATTACGTATTTAATGAGACTTGTAATAGTGGAGTAATTAATCAAGGGTTTGTAGAAATAATATGAAATTGTAAATTTTAATTCTATGTTTAAAAAAATAGACCACTGAGCCCAAAGAGTTACTAATTAGTTTTTAAATATCTTCTTCATAATGTGTCTTTTTAATAAAATATTTAAAAATCAGTTCCCCGATAGGCCATAGGAGCCTAAGCGGGGAAAACATTATGGATATGCTTATTCTATATTCATGAGAATAGATGTACTTCAAAAAAAATTAACACATAATACACACAACACACTAATAGAATAAAGGTACTCACAACTCACTAAAGAAGGTGTGTTGTGAGTACACCAGCTAGCCCTGGTCTCCACTATGAATTTAAGAATTCATAGAGTGCTTTGGATACTCAATCAGCGCTGGGTAATGCCAGGAACACACCAGCTGTTCTAAATGCCTTTACAAACAGGTATGAAAAGAATGAACTGAGTATTGAACCCGGGATCTTTGCCTCAGTGCCAGAGACAATAGACCACCGCGCCCCTTCGTAAAAGTCGTGCAATCATAAATTTGGACTTTCATGTACAGCACATATGGTATCGGTGCCATTAAAGTTTAATGACTATTGTATAACTCCACCTATGTTTCGCTGAATTTCAATTATGATGAGACAAGTATTTTTAAAGCAGTCTAAAACTTTTGAATTGACATATTGTTTTGTAGTGAAATAAATAAAAATCTTAATAGGGAATCAAATAATTATCCTTAAGTATAGTCAGGCCATAAAAGGCAATTTCTTTGAAACATATTATATAACATTGTCGCGTATAAGCTCATTTTATAATAACAAATAATTTTAATTTTTTCAAATTAAATAATGTTTATTATGTGGAAGCATAATAAATTAAGAATTTCCCTTGTTTAATTAAAACTGAACAAGAATCAGACTAATTGATGTTACACGCTGGAGAGAGCAAAGAACGGCTGGCTGTAGACATTTCGGGAGGGGAGAGTCATCAATCCCCTTCCTAATTTTATCTTTGCTTACCATGAACCTTGTGTAATTTTTTTTTTGTTGTGAAAAGCTCATCATCAGAGTGTAGAGCTCATCATCAGAGCTTAGAAATCTCCTTCCATGTGAGAATGGACAGAGAGACTTTTGCGTCTCTCAGAGATTCCTGGGCTCTGATGATGAACTCCTTCATCTCTAAAGTGCTCAACTTTAATAAATGAAAGACACTGTGCAGAGACTGTTTCATTTTCAGGTGTTTCTCTAAGACTAAGAGTTTCCTTTGTTATTGTAACTAAGACCGTTCACTAAAATAAAATTTAAAAAATAGCATTGTAATATATATTTTTTATTTGTCGTATAATTAATATTACAAAAATGAGAGATTATTATTAGTATAAATTGACATTTTAAGCCTACTCTTTTAGATTTAATAATAAAACAATAATAATAACAAACTCACTGCCGATTGTTCAAAATGGTTTCTCTTTGTTCACAATCTTTCTCACCCTCAACCAATTTAGAGTATGATTGTTAACAAACATCCATTGTTTTTCTGATTTTTATTCATAGTACAAGTTACATTCCCTCGTTTTTTTAAATATGGACGCTAGAGAGCGAACTAAAATGTACGTTTTATATGTATGAGATGAATCGAAGAAATATTTCTTAATTAGAATAATAGTTTAAACCTGGGTAGCTTATACCTGGATAAATTACTAGGGTATATTACATTACTGGGGTAAATGAAATGTTTACTTTAAAGAGTTTAAGGCTAATAAGGACGTAAAATGTAGGCATTTATATACCAAAGTTCTCACATATCTACAGCTGAACTGGTCTTCACACAAATGACGTGAATTACATGGATCCATATAACCCGTTCTTTCGAATTCCTTTCGGATACCAGCGACTTGCCAAAATTCAATGCTCACTCGCCTCGTTACGATTAACTGTCTAAGCCCAATCGTCTACACTTTATCGCACCCTCGTATTACTTAAAGATTCGATATGTGCCTCTTGAGCTAAACATTGTCTATGTAATGTTTCTGAAATTACTGTTCTACAGCGCTGGTGTGAACAGTCCCTAATATATGTATATATATATATTCCCTCTGTACTAGCGAGAGCCTANTATATATATATATATATATATATATATAATATGTATGTATAAAATAACATGTATAAATAACACTTCAGAGATTTAGAATCAGACTTTTCCTCGCTACTAATCGTGAATAAATCAAATGTCGAAACAATCTAACGCAATTCTTGAAAACACATTCTTGTTTCAGTATATTACCATATAGTATGTTCACGGAACCTCTTTATTCCCCGAGCAAGAGTTTTTACATAAAATCTGCAAAAATTGTTTTTCCTGAGAGAGACGAATTTCATGGGCTTCCTCTATAGAAGCCAATAGAGACGGAAACTCTTTTGTACAAAAATTTTACTACCATTTGTGAACATAAATCCTATATTTACTAAGACATAGAATTTCTGAAGGAATTATTCCAAGAATTAATGATCCTATAAGTTAGCTCTCTACTTTCAACTTATTTATTATTATTACATGTCTATTAAAATAAAAACGTTTTGTGATTCGATTACAACGAAGAACAAAGAACAAAATAAAATAACATTCCATTACAATCGTATGAGTAAAGTTGGCCAATGACTCTACTTTCCCCAATAACACAAATTATGAAGGATTTACAAGCTTAAAGGATAGATACGACCACAGAAATCTCCCCTCTGAATCCTTACTAGATAAAAGGACTTATATTGGCAGTCCAGTAGTGAGAAGGCTTTTGCAGGATATCTTAAGATGCCTTGCTGATGCCAAAGGGATTGGGGGTCAGACGTGGCTCCTTGGCGGTTGGGCAATGGCTTCCCTCGAGGCTGAGGCCGTATCGGGGACGCCGGCTTAATTTTAATATCCAAACATAATGATGAAATAAAAGCCTCACGTCCGGTTATTTATTTGCGAATGTAGCTCATTGGGGATTCATGAGGCGAGTTCGCGAGCGACTCTGAAGTCCCATTGTCGTCAGACAGGGCTGACTACGACATACCGCCACTCCCGATTCGTGTTCGACAGCTGATCCTCGCAAAAGCTCGAATAGAGAACTCTAGTGGAAGAATTCAGAAACTAAATCCCTTACATAATGCATTTCCAAGAAAGAGAGTGTCTCTCAGTAATATATACATTTTTTTTAAATTAAAAAAAAAAATATTTTACATATTCTCTTTGGAGAGAACAAATAGTTTGCATAATCTCTCATTTCAAACATATATAAAACATGAAGGTGATTGCAGGGCGTATCTGTGCTAATTAAATGATTCTGAAGTATTTACAACTTCGATCCGAAAGTAATCTCTTGGGATAATCTTGTAGAATTTCTCAACTAAAAGGAATAATTCAGTAGCCGATGGTATTTCAGCTCTCCGCCCATTCCTGTTTGAAGTGTGTTACTAAACTAAGCACATAAACCTTTCTCGCACAACTTGCAGTAATCACCACACCGCAGCTTAGTGCAATGAGCGCTATCCGGAAACATTCAGCTACTAAACAAGCACTAAATCAGTCACTTAGGCAAGTGTTTAGATAAAAATAGGACAAGTCGTCCATTCAGCTACCAACAACACGCGGTGGGTTTTCTGTCTTATAGTAAAATATATGTACAATTATTTATTTATATAAAGTGTTCTTTATTTGTATTCATTATAGTGTATACCGGTGTACTATAAAACCTTAATAAAATAATTAATAGAGTGTACTATAAAATGGTAATACGAATATGAATGAGTGAATTTTTTACTTTTAGTAGCAAGACCTTAAACTAATGAGCTGTGCATGAACAATATTACCAGAAATTAAAATAAAAAAATATATGCGTAAAGCCTCTGTATATATAAAAATCGAAAAATAAATCAATAAATTTATAGATAAATTAATAAACTTAGAATTTCATGTATAAAAGGCATAACTGAAAACCTAAACTAAATTGGTAACTTCAAAAATTGCATAAATAAAAATTGCAGTACATTTATAAACATTAATTAATTCATTTAGTCAAAACTTATTATGCATTTTTAAGAATTAAAAAGGGCTAAAAATTGTTCAAAATAGTTTACTTTCATACACATTCAATATATAATTTAATAATGAATATTTTAAGATACAGTTATACAGTATAAAAGTCGTATCATATATTAAGCATTAATTGTTGGATGAGCTATGAATATTGGAATACTTTGAGTTGATGAATATCTAATAGACATTAAATCGTGGAGATGCGACGAAATCTATAAAATTTACTTTGATAATAAAACATATGTCAAAGGAAAAAGCTGAAATTCTACAGGGTGAACCTAATTTCATAAAAAACATTTCAGTATTTTTACCAGGTATGCAAGTTTAAAATGTCGTTTATTTCTTAAAATATATACACAGTAATTTAAAAAAAGTATAATATATTTTATTCAAAGTACTGGCCCTCGCTTTCTACACATTTTGTCCATCTCTCGGACAATATATGGATACCATTCCAAAATAATGCTTCATCTTTATTTGAAATCCATTCATCGAGCCATTTTCGTACGTTTTCGAAATTGTTGAAGTGTTGCTCCGCCAATGAGTGTCCCATCGATGAGAAGAGGTGATAATCAGAAGGCGCCAGGTCAGGTGAATACGGCGGGTGGGGTAGGAGTTCCCAACCAAGCGAAGAAATCGTTTCCTTAGTCAATCTGGCTGAATGTGCAGGAGCGTTATCATGCTGAAGAATGACTTTGGCGTGCCTGTGAGCCCATTCTGGGCGTTTTTCGATCAATGCGTGACTCAAATTGATCATTTGTTTTCGGTAGCGCTCGGTATTGACTGTTTCGCCGGGCTTGAGAAGCTCCCGTATTTTTTGGTCGATTTTCTCGTTTTTGATCAGTAACATCAAAATAACCACGTTTGAAACCAACGTTCACATGTCTTGACGGTTGGAGCAAGATCGCCATAAGTCTCAACAAAAATTCGATGACATTCAGATGCCTTTTTCTTTTGATTAAATAAGAAAATCATGACATGCCGCAAATGCTCTTTATTTGGCTTAAAATTAGACATTTTTAACACCAAAGAAAGGTATGATACGTCCACGTAAACGACTTAAAAACAACTGACTTTTGTAAACAAATGACTAACAAACAAAATAGCGTTTAGAGATAAGCAAATCCTTCAATAGGCTAAGAGCGCATTCTATTGGAATTAAAACGACATTTTAAACTTGCATACCTGGTAGCTCTTAAATTACTACAATTTTACATTCTATTTTCACAACTAAATTGGTTGTGAAATTAATGAAATAATAAATAAAAAAATGAAATTTATAGTTTTTCAGGAGTCCCATCAAAATGTATTAAGTAACAGGATAAATTTTAAGAGATTCTAGGAAAATGTAAGGTAAAAAGCACCAAATATTAAGCAGCGCAAAGCAGAGGTCGGTGTATGTGTAAGAGCTTTGCTATAGCTTTGAAGATAATGGATCATGTTCATTTAGGACCAAGCTTATTAAGTAGCAAATGTCATTGAATCGCTTCAGCCATTTTCCGACAAACATTGCTTAAGGCGTAGATAAGACAGACATATATTTTTATCTGAATATTTATTTTCTCTTAGTTAGTTGTTCGTCCAAATTCTTTTTTTTTTTTAATTTCTGTTCTATTTCATTTTATTAACTATTAGACTCCCATCCAACCACTTAGGGTCATGGAGGGAGGGGTTATCTATAGTTCAAAGCGAGCTTTTGTTAACTTTATTTATCGATAAAAGCTTTCCCAGTGCGGGATTAGAACTCGCCTGGATTGTGGATCCCATGAGCTACCCCAACGGCAAAATTTACGAGAGAAGATTGGTTGGGGCTTCGGTCTTGTAATTTTAAGTAATAGAAAGTAATTTGTAAACCTAAAAAGTTTTTATTGTTGACAATTTTTGTGCCTAAATTTCTAGTCTTCTTCAGGGAAATGGGGATGATGGAAGGCGAGAGTCTTCTGTTTCAGGATGATTCAGTAACATCTTCAAATTCCAAAACCGACCTTTCCTCTTAAAACATTAAATTTAATTTATTAAATTTTAAGAGCATTATGATTATTAAATTTTAAATCGATTACTGTTGTTTATATTTTAATCAAAACATAATATGCGCAGTAAAATCAAATGACAATATTTGTATCAGAATCTATTCTCTTTTCAAGACATCAGAGGTCTAGAAACAAGGACAGCTTGAATTATTAACCAGCTGTAGGGCTCGTTTAAATTTCAAATTGTTAGCACTGGCACAAGAGATTTATTAGCATTGTACGCAGGACATGAGTATTTGAAACAAACTTAATTCTTCATTTTAAACTGAAAATTTAAATATTCCATTTCCGAGAGGCTCACATAAATATTGAAAGCTCAAAAATGTAAGAGATATCAATAAATTAAAAAAAAACAAATAACAAATTATACAATGCCAAATTTTTTACTCAGTCAAGCAAATATAAATTTTGATTGTGTGTGAAAAGCTGTATTAAAAAAAAAAAGAAAAAAAAAGTTTATTTGTTCAATAAAGTTATCAGTCTTGTAAATTAAGATTTTACTGATCCATTTTTCTATTTTTTTCCCCTTAAATATTTTTGAAGGTATTAGTATTGTATCGATATTTTGATAATATGCGCATTTCGATATAACTATAGATTTACAAGATTTTGTAGGATCGGTAAAACGTTGAAATACACTAACACGTGTCCGTACTTCAAAATACATTTAAATACGAAAAGGAAGACTGTTTATTATATGGAAGAAAATCTTACTACTAGGATTGGAGGTTTACATGATTCGGAAAGATCACAAACAATTATTCATATGCTAAAATGCTGAGAAATCCGCTTGATTTAAGCAGTTCTTGTGTGGCGAAATTTTTAAAATTTAAATTTTTTTTAAGGTTATAGAATATATCTTTCAATAATTAAATCTGGAATGAGCATCATTTGCTCTGATCTTAATAATGTGCCCATTACACCGAAAAGGTTTTTTTACACTTACTCTTAACATTGCAAGTATTTCCCCACTTATATTAGTCAATAACTAACTTAGCTTATAGTTTAGAATTATAGAGCTAAATGCAAAATTTCGTAAGGAAAAAAAAAATTAAAATTGTGACCCGGAGACCGTTGACAGACACACATACAAACATGCATTTATATAAATTTTAATGACTATCAAGGGATGTGAGAAAATATCAAAATTTAAAAAAAAAACGGCTTCATTCTCTTGGAAATCGCAGGAAAATGACAATTCGAAATATATTCCCTCTATATCAAAGATATCATGTTCTTATGACATGTGTCTGTTCCTCAAATGATAGGAAATCCCGACACATGAGACTATTCTAAAAAAAATTAGAAAAAAAAAAGCAAAGCTCAGTGTACAACATAGTATAATAGTGTCAGTGAGAGACGGTCTTTGAACGTTATTCCCCAAAAGGAAAACTTGTTTACTCATAAAGAGTTCCATTACAGGCTGTTATTTTTTGGGAATGCATAATTTATGAGATACGCCTCATAAGAAATAAGTTTCGTATCGTATGTTAAATATGTACGTGTGGCTCAGAGTAGAATTGAGAATAAAAGAAAATCCGATTAAAATATTGTTGATTATAAATACATATTTCTAAAACACCCATATTACTCTCTTTTTTTTTCTTTTTTATTGTAAATACTTAAAAAAAATGCAAGGATTCCTCTTATGGAGATGGGGGTAATTTATAACACACGTGATAAACTAATTTTATAAATTTTTTTTTTGTGGTATTTAATTCCATGTAAATTTTAACAATTTTTAGTGCAAGGGAACAGAAAAAATAGTCTATTACCTTGCACTAAAAATTGTTAAAATTTACGTGGGATTAAATACCACAAAACATTTTTTATCGAATTAAAATTTAAAAGTAATTAACGAGAGTCATTTAAACAGCTTGACAATGTCAGCTTCTCCGAGCATAAGACGATATATTCGTCTGCCTCGGAGGTTAGACTCTCGACACTAGTGCGGGGAATTTAATAACTTATCAGGCTTATCTCGGTAGCGTAAATGGAAAACGCACCGACCCGGATAGCAGGAGATCCTAAGTTTGTGTCCTGGTTTGGACAGTTATATTTTAGATTATCACTAAAAATTGTTATAAATTAATATTTTCCTTTTAAACATAAAATATCTAATATTAATGAAACATCAAAATACATGTAGCAATCAATTAGAAAAAACATCTTAATTTTTTTAAATCCTTGTTGGATTATTTTTACTTTTCTTTTAGATACTCAAAAGTAAGGTGGTGTTGTTTTGATCTTAATAATATTTTCGAATATAAACTAATGATATAAATTTCACACTTAAATATTTCCTTAGTTAGTTGAGCAATGATAGTGAATTTAAAGCAGTGTCCTCTGTAAAGCAATAGACCATGTGTGAGATCCCGCAGAAATAGACTTCAATCAAGCAAATACAATTATTAGCTAAAAAAGAGATCCTTCTGTTTCAAAAAACTTTTTTTCTTATTTATCTACATATTATGCTTATTTAGCAACGCTTCTCTTTGAAATACAATGGCTATTTTCAAGTTTATGCATAAATATTACTGGAGAAATCGTTATGCACATTTTATAAATTGTGCAAACTAGAATAAGGGTTAAAGAGTTACCACGAATCATATTAACTCAAGTTCAATCCAAAGAGAATATCGTAACAGACCGGATTTAGCATAGATAAAAATACGTCATAGACTGAGTAGGATGCTTGATAAGAGACTCACCAGGTCCTGACGCGATTCCTTGTGGCCGGAGGAGAGTCTGTAGGCAGGCTGATGGCATGAATGCGTATGACAGTACCTCGTGCTCAACTGCTCGCCCCTCCACTCCCAGGAAAATGAAGGTGCTTGTGGAACACATAGCACCAATGATATCATAGCAGATATGACATTTTCGACGTCAACTGTCGGTGGGGTATCAGAATCTCACTTTTGTCAGTTCTATGACTGTACTTCCAGTACCAAAATGAAAAAAAAAAACACTTTGGAGGTAACTTGTTGGCAGTCGAATTTATAAGGAGAGGATTGTAAGGAATTTGGTCTTGGGAGCTGAAGAATTGAAAACTGATATGTAACCAAAAAAGTTTTTCTTTTAATTTTTGCCAACATTTTGGCCTTCGTCAGGGCAAATAAGGTGCTGGGAGAGAGAGAGAGAGAGAGAGAGAGAGAGAGAGAGAGAGAGAGAGAGAGAGAGAGAGAGAGAGAGAGAGAGAGAGAGAGAGAGAG
>KZ809020.1:67351-83711 GCA_000696205.2 Oncopeltus fasciatus | reverse complement strand
TATTTAAAAAAAAATATATATAAAAATTTCATGAAAAATTCACAAGAATAAATTCCTTAAATTCCTGACCGAACGTGAACTATAGATACACTCATTTAATACACAATTAATTGTATCCTTCCGTCTTCACACAAAAACCACGCCACACACTTAGATACGAGGGAAAGTCAAAAAATATTCGACCTGACCCAAAAAGGAATGAAATCAAACATATTATTTTTCAAATATAATGTCCGTTATAATCAATACATTTATTACATCTATTCATTAATTTTCCTATACCCACCAAATAAAAACATTTCTACTTTAGAACCGAATGAGCATCAAAAGCCTCTTTGAGTTGGTCTTCGTCATCAAATCGCCTTCCCCTAACTCCTTTTTGAGATTCGGGTACAGAAAGTAGACACTGGAGTCTAGATCTAGGCTATAATGAGGATGGTTGATTAAATCAATGCCCAAGGAGTCAATCATGGCCATAACTTTACGAGAGGTGCGCAAGTGGCAATGCTAAATCAAGTGCAAACTGATGAAATTGAAATATTATAAATACTAGATAATAAATAGCAGGATTATGAAAATTTGTGTAAATATAACTGATTAGATAAACATTAGATAAACATGATAAGTCCTTTATCTCAATCCCCTTCTTCATAGGTAGGCCGAGAACTTTTTGACCTCCCATCGTATATANGATTGCTATTATTTCAGTACTTTAAACATTAATTTTTATCTATGTGGAAAATATTAATGATTGTAGGTGTGCTTAGAGTTAAAAAAGTAGAAAATATATCGAAATATTAAGTTAAGCACTTATTCTTCTTTAAAATTAACATAAGTGTTACGTCACACACACTGTTACATCATATATAACCTAATGCTTAGCTTAATGTAGATAGTATGTGAAATAATTGTAATAATATTTCTCTGAAAATTTCACTGAAGTATGAATAGGTATAAAAATGGTGAGGGTGTGTGATTTGTAAATAATATTATATGATATCTCGGACATAAATTGCCGCATAATCCTAGATCATGTATTGAATATATAAATATATGGGGATTCATACCAGAATATATTGAAATGAATATATGAACATATTTTAAAATTGTCACTATACGTAATAGTAATAATAAGACATAATAAGATATAATGAAAAAGTGTACTTAGACAATCTCAGAAAGACGAAAGTATGTTGTACTAATATGTTTCTTTCATGTACAAATTTGTATTACAAATATGTATGAATATCTACATCACATAGAATATTATTTAACAAACAGGGCTTATGAACTATGAAATGTATAGTTTGTACTCCCAAAACCGAATATAAAAACGGAGAAAAGAATGAATTTTAAATAGGTGTGGTAAAGGTGATTAAATGAAAATTTGAGATTTTTTTGGGGGGATCTAATTGCAGGATCATCTTCAATATACTGCATGTCACAGAGTAAAATAATTTTTTTTTTGTAAACAAATAAGATCAGGCACAATGCAATTACTATTAATGTTAAAATCCANTAGCAACAACAAAATAAGTGATCTTATTTAATTCTGGGAGTATTGTAGTTTTGGCTGTTCGAGGGGTGATATACAAGTGAGGTTTTGCATAGTGAATCTAGCGGAAAAAAAATCATTGATAGTTCATGAAAAAAAAACAAAAAAAACTATCTTATTCTACATGAGTTTAAAAATTAACAGGATAAACAGTTTTGAATACAGCAATGCGCCAGTTAAAATAACTGGATTACAGAGTTACCTTTAAGTTCTAATATCTTCACCAGCTGAATTTTAAACGGGCAGCAGATGGCTCGTTTTGGTAAAAGCAATGATTTCCTGCTGGTTACTGAAAGATCTATTAAGAGCTTCGAAATGTAACAGCTGCGAACCAAGACTCTTTGAAGCATTGTCAGAAAGGGTTCTGCTCAATCTTCCGAAAATAAGGGGTTGTGAGTATCTAAAAAAATCACAAAACATCACAATTATTCTTTCTTCAAATATTTCTAGTCCTTCACAGACAAACGCCAAACAGTTACATTTTTATTTCTGTTGCCTTGCACTAAAAATTGTTAAAATTTACGTGGGATTAAATACCACAAAAAAATAATATTTATAAAATGTAAAAGTAAATAACGAGAGTCATTTAAACAGCTTGACAATGTCAGCTCCTCCGAGCATAAGACGATATATTCGTCGGCCTCGGAGGTTAGACTCTCGACATTTGTGCGGAAAATTTAATAACTTATCAGACGTGCCCTGGTAGCATAATTGGAAAATGCACCGGCCAGGATAGCAGGAGATTCAGGTTCGAGTCCTGGCTGGGACAGTAAGATTTTTTATTCGGTTTCCTTGCGCTAAAAATTAGTATAACTAGGAATGTTTTGCGCCTAACTATTCATTCTGATTTCTCTTAAACTAACCATAGGAACTTTTCCTCCTTTTATCATTTTTCTTCTCGGTATGCAAGGCCACATTAGACATTTATTCTTATCTACGTACATCCTTAACAAATCCGGGGAAATCTTAAGTTTTCGCAGCTCCAGCACAACGGACATTAATTGTACATCAGTTCTCATATGAAAACCAAAGGTACTTGTGTGCCATAAGTGAGGGGTACTCTTCAATGAAGCGATAGAGGCAGCTAGTCGACGTCAAGATGCTATTTTAAGCAGACTTTCCCGGTACGAACCATCAAGATTACTTGGAGGGAAGGAAAAATACCATCTGAGTTCATTCATCTCAAACACACTCATTGTACCCAACATCTCGGTAACCTTAGAAAACGTCAACGCGTCTTACAAATTATGTTTTGTTCAACGTATTCAAATGGATCAATTTCGTTAATTGCTCATTATTGACCTTCATTGTTCACTTTATTACAATTATGAAATAATTCAGGCATCAGGCCTATCACNGTTCAACGTATTCAAATGAATCAATTTCGTTAATTGCTCATTATTGACCTTCATTGTTCAATTTTATTAGAATTATGAAATAATTCAGGCATTTGGCCTATTACACTAATTAAAAAAAAATTTAATTAATTTAAATATTTGCTTTTTTGGGATCAGATCAGGAGCTTTAAGATTAATGTAATCAATAATAAACAACTATAGCAATAACAGTTAATCAAGCAATCAATATTTGTTGCAGTTGATCTGTTGATCCATAACCTTCATTTAGTAAAGTGTACTTTTCCTGTTACGTGAATTATTCATTAAATATTCTCTGCGTTCGATGATAATTGGAAAAATCTGTAAAAAATTAACGCTTATCGATTAAAGAGAATAATTGAACAAAATTCAAACAATGACCGTCATATTCTTTAATCACGTGCAACACGTTTTCCTCTTTGAGACCGAATATTGGCTATATAGTTTCTCTTGGTAAGCCCTTCTGTGAATATTTTCTCTGCAATTATTATGGTGACTTCAGAGAATTCAAAAGAGACCTGCTGGAGACTAATCGTTCGTACAAGTTCTCGTTGATCAATAAGACGCCTAGACGTATATTTAGAATTACCTCATACCGAATTATTTTAAATTTCTTTAAATAAGCAAACAACCCGAAACATGTACGCGTTGTTTTCTTAGGACTGAAGGTCTTCGATTCACTTACTAATACCATGAGTTAAGTGAGTTTTTCTAAAAGATAACTTATATCTGTCTAAAAAAATATAAAAATCATTAGTAATACTAGTGTATTTTTTTTTTTAGCTTCCCATTTAACTACTTAGGGCCATTGAGGATTGGGCTATCTAAAGGTTGCCATCCAATTTTAAACACCCATGGCTCAGGACAAGCTTTTATTTATCGATATAAATAAATGGGAGGCTACCGTGGTGCCCCTATTGGTTTATTTGAAAAGCTACTATTTGAAAAGTATGTATTCGTAATTGGTGGGGAGAGGATGGTCAAATTGGTTTAAACAAATTACGAGGGAATGTAGCTAGGAATACATATTTTATTCTTATGACAGATATATTGAGTTCTTTCGGTATTTCTAAGATCCCACCAACTGGACAACATGGAAAATTAAGATTATTATAAGATATAAGATTTTACTTTTTTTCATCGAAATTTGGTTTCGCTTTCAAACACGAAAAGAAAGGCTGAGTTCCTTTTTAGTGGAACTTGGTCGAGGGGGTGAGGGTTTAGTGGGAGACAGAAATTAAAATCATAACTCTTCGATATTATTTACGAAAAAAAAATGCGTTAAAGAGGCAATTTTCAAGCATTTTTAATCTGTAAAAATGGAAAAATTAATGCGATTTAAAAAAAAGATAATAGTTAAGAATGTAAAGTCGTGAATTGTTTGGGTCCTTATCATTTTTAATTATACTTTATTAATTAAATTCTCTATTAAAGCTTCGTTTTGCAAATTATTGCAATTACATGTTTCTCTTTATAACTAATGAGTGGTAGGGGTGGTTTACTTGAAGGCCAAATAATGTTATCGTCAATTTCATGATAATTAGTGTTATAAACAAACCATGGAAAAGAAAAGATGCCAAATTTATTTAATGATATTTAAAAATGAACTAGGATGGTTGAGCGCCACAGCGCACTTTTCATTTCCAGAATGATCTAATGTTATCCTTAGGGACATTAATTTTTATCTCTTATTCTTTTCCGTTTTAAGGCTACTTCAGTAGATTATTTCCATTTATATACCTTTTAATGAGTGTTGGAAAATTTGATAAGATTGTTCAGCCCTTGCGTAGTTTTATTTGTTTCTTTATGACTGGAGATAAACTTAACATTAGAACTGAAGAATTCGTGACATGGAAAGCTCACTTATAAAAATAACCATTAAGTACAATGCTGAAAAATTCGCTAAGTTTTTGCAGCTCCTGCGTGACAAATAAAAAAAAATCTTTATATCTAAAAAAACAATATAACCAATAATTAACAAAATTAAGAATGACGGTTCCAAGTATATAAAAATCGAAAAAATGGGGCATTTATAATTTAGTTTCTAATATAAGAAAATAATTATTGCAAAAAGAAATTAGTAAACTTGCAATAACTTGTAGAAATAAATATTACAATAGTCAATTATATAGGATTAATGTAATTTAATCAGATTTCCCTATTTTTTTAAAGATGTACAAAAATAACACTAAACAACCATTTATTTAGACTCATTATCATTTCTAAAGTTTAAAATAATTATGACGGATGAAGTTATTTGTTATTAACTTTATTTAAAATGAAGTACTATCTAAAATATGGAAATAGGAGTGTATTTTAAATACATAACCTTATTTTCAGTCAATCTTCTAACTTAAAAATCAGAGCACGTTTCATTATGATTTATGAAAAAAAAAAAAAAATATAAACACCTAAATAGGAAGATTAGGTGATAACATAAGAAGGTTTAACAAGAACATAAAAAAAAGAGAGCATAAAAAAAAGGCTTTATTTTAGAGGGTTATACTTTATAACCTACCGGAAGGAGAGTGTAAAAGATAAGATCACTAATATATTGTAAAACATAAATGTTAGATAATTGAATTTGCACCTATCAATCAAAGATCAATAGGCTTTTTCGTAACACCAATTATAACGAACGGCTTGATTTTCTTACACGAAATCTCCTAATTAATTGTTTTTGTGACTTTTATGGATTAAAAAAATATCTTCAAAACGCCTAATAAAAAATATAAACAAAGTGAGTGTTCAACAGATACCCTTCTGAAAGGTGTCGAAGCTTTAATAATAATTAAGTAGATTCATTCATGTAACTAACAGTTACTGGAAAGAGTTAATGAAAACAATTCTTATTAGACTGAAGGTATAGAAATAGTTTTCATAACAAGTTTTAATTATTTTGTTTTTAACTAATAATCAGGCAAAAATAATATGAAGTTGATATGGGTCACCAATATCAAGGATTCTATAAGTTAAGTTTAGAATATTTAATCTCTCATATTCCTTGAGATCCGACTAACTGTTTTGGGGAGGGAGTTATTTACCATTGCATATGATATTTCATAACAAATAAAGGTTTTTGTTTTATTGACTATACCTTAGAAGCAATATATTGGAAGGAAAATTTCGATTTTGAAAGAGCTCTTATTAATATGATTATGCTGATTTAATTATAAATAGGATTTTGCTGATTTAAGAGACAAATTATTTCTGTATTTTTTCTAGATATAAAATAATATATTTTTGAATTTCAAAAGAAGGTAATTTAATGAATCAATCTTTAAATTGAAATTTGTTCATTATACATGTTAATACATATATGTTTCTAATGGTATTCGAGGCCATTAATGCAAATAGTAAATATAGTAAATAAGAGATCCTAAATTCTGCTCTTGTTGGATGCCAGCAAAGTAGGTATTGCTCTCACAAGTGCCTGGATCCTTAAGACACTCGGATGACTGTCACTCAAATATGACCTACCCAGGACAATATTTACTCCTGCAAGATCTGGTTTCCACAGGAGCTAAGAGGAGGTAGCAGTGTCAAAGGCTCTTGTAGAGTCTCGTGAAATATCAGAACCATTAAATTATTTATATATACTTCTAAATTTAAATACAATTTTATGTAACTGTTGATTTTAACTTAAACAAATTTAAAAAAAAATATTTGAGAATTTTATATTTTTTGCACTAATAGATATTTAATAACAAATATTTTAAAAAAAATATGAATTGAGTAGTTTTAAATTCAGTAATATGAATAAGAAAAATAAATTAATTCAATGAATAAAATAATGATTTATGTATTTGGACTAAACCTATCAACTAGCCTGAGTCCTCAAAACATTTTTTCATCTGCCCCGAAACACCAATGTCGTCAAGAATTAAAATAAATTATGCAAATGCTATTAATTTAATAGCAAAATCAATATCGAAACAATCTTTTAAGTCAGATATTATTTATCTTTACCAGAAGGTTTTTCAACCCACATTATGATAAAATAAAATAAATGATAAAAACATACAAATGTCCTTATATTCCAAAACTGTCTGAAAATATTAAGAAATCTCTCAGAAAAACTTTTCCTAACCTAAAGTTTTCTTTTTCCACCACTAACAAGTTAAAATCTATTTACACCATCCTCAAAGACCCCATCCCCCTTCCTAACAGAACTAATGTTGTCTATAAAATTCCCTGTTCCACACCGCATTGCTAAGGTTCTTACATTGGACAAACAAAAAACCCGATTTCCCGCAGAATTAATAACCATAAAAATGACATCAAGAATAAACTAATAAAAACTGCCCTCACCAAACATGTTTTTCATGAAGCACACACATTTGACTTCGACAGCTTAACCATTCTTTCCACTGAACCCTACCAACACAAACGTCTTTTGTCTGAAACCGTTCACATCAACTTACAACACTATCCAGTTAACGACAGAACAGACATAGAACAAATTTCCTCAACTTATTCTAACATTTTTAACATTTTAAAAACCAACAACCCTCCGTCTCAATAAACCTGTCAAAACATTTTTCTCAGTTCCAAAGTCACTTATTCCCAATAATACCCTTCCCTTTTTTTCCTTTGTCCTTTTATTGCCCTCTCTTGCAACAGGCCGCTTTCCATTTACACCTTCCGCCTGCCTTGTACCTGCTACCCCCACTCCCCTTTCTATTTCATAACTCAAAACAAATTCATAATGTTCAGTCATGGAAATGTGAACTTAGGGACAGGACGTCCTCTCTCATCTTCATGATAGGTAGGTGTGGCAAATTACTGCTTTAATGATATTTCAATTGTTTCTTGTCAATTAGTTGTTGGTTTGCATGTTTTTTTCAAATTGGTTCTTTTTTCAATATTGTTTTCATAAACTTTTAATTGTCTTACACAGTTTTCTACTTTCATACTCTTGATATCACATTATACTATAATTCTCTATTATACTAATTTCAAATATTACTGTATTCTCATGACATTGTATTTCTACAGCCCTGAAGATGGCTTACAATGTAAGCCGAAACGTTGGCAGATAATCCTTCATTAAAAAAATACATTATTTTAATTTGTGTTTTTTTGGATCTACCTCGACCGAACCCCAATAAAATCATCTTAGAATAATATCTACGGTCAACAAACTCTCATTTTGATTATATTTTGTGGTATTTAATCCCATGTAAATTTTAACAATTTTTAGTGCAAGGGAACAGAATAAAAATCTAACTGTCACAGCCAGGACAATTAGGATTTTATCCTCGCTGGGACAGTTAGATATTTTATTCTGTTCCCTTGCACTAAAAATTGTTATATACCTATCTTTCATATCATATATTTTTAAGGTATATATCAGTCAGTTAAAGCCCTTATTATTGTAAAATAATAAAAAAAAAACAAACAGAAATTTAGAGGAGGTTACTAGTACAAATGCCAATTAATTTTTAGCCGATTTCTCATACGGAAATCAATCTATTTACTCTAGTAACACGACGCGGTTTTTGAAAAATTTCCACAGATCTTCACTGATCTTACATAGAAGGAGCTAGCAGAATCCTTTTTGCAAACCATTAAAATTATTTGTTATTGGCTAAAATCGGTCGAAAGACTGAGGTGGTCAGAAGGAGACCACGATTTAGAATCATTATACCTTTCTTATTATTAACGTTACGAAAAAGCGTGTATAAAAAAATAAGTCTAAAATGTAATTTTATAATATTTTTAGTTTATAAAATTGTTTATGTTCATTATATTCTTAAAAAAATTAGTTATTAATGTATTCATTGCAAAATCTTGAAAAATTTATTTTTTATTGAAACAAATTGAGGGAAAAGGGGAATGAAAACGTTTCTTGAATGTAACATGTTTTAAGTTTAATTTTCTAAAATTTATGTTCTCTATTAAAGAGGTTTATAAATAAAATGACCGTTTATTAAATTCAAGACTTCAAATGACTGTGAATGTTTCAATCCTATTTAATACTTACCAGTACTTTTACTTATAATTCCTTCAGAGTATTCTATAAGATTGCTCAATTCCTATCAACTACTTCCAAAAGTGTCCTATGAAATTCACTTTTATGGATAATTTTTTATCCCTCACTCAAAAAACTTCTTTGGAGGATAGAGCCAGGGAGCTGCTTCCTCCATGATTTTCGCGAATCAATGCCTAATTCTATCAGAAATAAAAATAGAATCCACGGGATGTAACCACATTTTAGTGACGTAATCAATCAAAGGCAGCTTATATGCATGGCATTCTCTACCATCTTTCCCTAGTTTCTAACACCCTGAATGAAAATAGAGCATTCCGGTGAATTTTTAAATAAAATAAATGACTGATGACTGATAACATAAATTACTAGATTTCGGACGATGAAATGACATGAAAACATCATGTGTTATTATCAGGAAGGATCAATGTCCTGTTTGTATGCTGAAAATCCCATCTTTCATATATATATATCCTACTTTGGGCATCGTTAATAACGCTGAAGAATGCCCTATCTGATTGTTCAGGAATGATTTTAAATCATCTTCATGAATAATTCATAAAATCATTCAAACCTGCCTCCCCCTGAATATAATTCAAGAAAAACATCTCAATTTTTTATAGTAATATTAGTCTGAAGGAAAAATTCTGATCGGATTAGCATGAAACTCACTGTTGACATCTGATGACATTAATTAGTTCCATCTAATATTTTTTTTTTTAGAGCTTTTTTAATAATCTCAAGAAGAGAAAGCCTAATGAGCACTTAATTTTATTTATTAAATGTATGGGCAAAACACATTGCTACAATTGTAACTTGTTGTACAAGGCCTACGTTGTTCAAAAAACATTACATTTTAGAACCGCCTTCTGTAGGAAGGAATAAATTAATATATAAATATTATTATGCTTGTATCCAAGAATCTCTAGGACTTATTCCCCATTTTTCAGTGTTTTTTAATGTTTTTTTTTTTTAACAACTCAATGACATGCCATCGTCTTCCTCGTAACTAGAGTGTTTTCCGCTCTAGCGCTTTCTGCCTTTCAATGGGCAATCTTCAGGAGCTCTTCCCCATTGATATTTCTTCCGCTAAGGGTAAGAAACTACACCCTCTGAGAGCGGGAGCCCATTAGGGTTGAAACGCTTGAGGGAAAAATAAACTATTACTGGGGAAGACACATATTGCCATTTCATTTTTAAACGGATAAATCAATTATATATATATATATATAGACACTTATGTATAAAAAAAAGTAACAAAATCTGAAGACATTTTACTAAAAGAGATCATAAAAAGATGCCAATTCTCAATACTATTATAAAGTTATTCTAGCCCTTGATACGGTATGCATAAGAAAAATAAATGTCATTTCACTTTATTAATTATTTAAAACATTTTGTAAGCTAGGCACCAATAAATAGTTATAGAATATACAAATATATACATTTCACGAACATCATAGTAAAATTCACGGATGCTTCATTTAAATTTACTTAAACGTTTTATTCTATTATTAATTTTTCGCCTTATTTATCAAAACTTGTTTCACTATCGTTATTCAACGGGAAAAGGATTTCTCTAACTTTTGCTTACCTTGTAGGTAATAGAAAAATATAGATATAACAATAACATTATGCATATAATAATATACATTTTAAAGTATAAAATATTAGTATACATATATATANCTCTGATGTGATAGTCAAGAATCATTTGTTTGTGTGCATGTGTGTGTATATATATATATATATATATATATATATGCATAATTACTTAACCAGTAAATCATATCAAGAAGTGGAATTTATCTGGAACTAATAAATTATTATTACTACTAGAACACAACTGTTATTCTGATGAAATAAACTATAACAGAAATATATGTTGATTCTTCATGATAGATTTTAAAAAATATAACAAAATATTGAATTAAAGAATACTCATCGGGATATTAACGTATTGATGATTAGGGCAAGAGGTTCCTCTGATAAATTAATTACTGTCAGTTCAGTAGATTTGAAATAAAATATGTTGGATAAATAAGAATGGTGGAGAGGAGAAAAGACATATCGATATTTTTGTAAAACAGATAATGTAGTACTACATAGTTGCTGATAACGATTCTTTACTGCATCCTTAGGTATCTGAGAAAGATTACTTAGTCAGCTTATAAGAGACTATGCCAGGAGGTAAATATAAACTCATGAGTCCTACAGAGCACACCCATGATGTTCTTAGTTCCTAATTTTCCCCCCTAAAATGTAAAGAAGAGGTACTTCCGTGGCTGCTAATGAGCGACCTATTCTCTGCTTCGTGGTGCGTACGGGTCAATGGGTCGGTGGTTCTGTGGAAACTCCACACATTTTCTGTACCCTCTCGACAGATGACACGGTCAGACAGATCACAACGAATCACAACAGATAAACAAATCGTGCTTAGATAAAGAGCTGCAGCGTCCATATTCCCTTATCAGTGGTCTGTCGGCTGACTATTATATACATCCCGTTCTCTCTAGTTTTACTTGTCGATTACTTGTAACAAGACTTATCTTTAACAAAGGTTACTCCGTACACAAGTACAAGTACTTATATCAAATCATAGTTAATTATAATATATATTGTATTACAGTCACAATTATTGTTGTATTTATAAATATTATTTTCATTGTGGTATTTTATCCCACGTAAATTTTAAACATTTTAATGTAAAATAGAAAAAAAAAATCTTACTGTCCTGGCTAAGAGAGTTAGATTTTTATTATATTCCCTTACATTTAATTATTGTTGTATTTAGTTCCCACATAGCATATTTATCTATCTCTTTTTCTAATACATATTTTATATTTATGTGTGTGTTCAATTTTACTATATTATTACTATTGTAATTTGTTTCTCATATTTTTTATAATGAAGCAGTTATGATTACTTTAACTGTGATCCGAAATTAAATTTATTTATTATTTTTTTTGGTACATGTTATTTTATACACTATTTAAAAATCTGGCCAAATGTTCACGTCACAATTCGTAATTACCTAATTTATATAAAGGTTTACTGAAGTAAGCCTATTTATGTAATTTACTTGATCTATTTAAAACATAAGGAGCACCTTTGAACTCTCGAATTTATATTCTTAAATATTTTCTTAATATGCGGTTATCGTGAATTTTTTAAGATGTAGCTGGTGAGAAAATATGTTTTATACTTAACGTATTCTATACTTTTCTTTTTTTAACTTTAACAATATCGAAGATAATGACTTTTTTAAATATTTGGCATTTATTTTATATTTTTGGCCCCGCTTCCCCTCGAATGATAGACATAATTAAAGAATTCGTCTAAAAAAATAAAAAAAAATTCTTAAAAAGCTATTGACACGGCTTTTGTAAATATTTTAGAAATCTTCGCCTGTCCTATTAAGAAGGAGCTAATCTGATCTGGATAAGCTTCTCTCAAGCAGAATCCCAGAACAGAATACTTCTCAAGTCTCGTCATGGTAACATAATGAATAACTCAATTTCCTTAGGGAATTGATGCTCGCTAGACAATGACTACTCAGCCAGCCTACAGGATGGTAGTTTAGTGGGTAGTCAGCATTGTAGGAATACCATAGTATGCCATGTAATGAATCTAAAAAAAACGTATTACCCTTCCTCAAATTATAAATATATTATTATAAAAAAAAAAGAAGATAAAAATGAATGAGAATGCTTAAACGAAAATGTTATTTCTATCTCAGCTATTGATTTTTGCTTTAAGCATCCGCAACCTACTCAGAAATTGTTAAAACTTAACAAGTTGAGTTCTGTTGATTGATAAGGCGTTGATCATTTGAGATCGCTTATACTTCTACTATATGGTGTGCATAAAATGAAAATAACTCTTTATACTGTAGATACTTTTAATAAACAAAACACATACTAGGGAAATTTGTGCATTTAAAATTCCGCAGGGAAACACACAAGATTTGCCACCTGTCAAATGCCTACAATTCCTGAGGCAGTTAGAGAGTGGTGAGTAGACATATAATTGCGACATTTAGTGGGGGGGGGGGGGGCTTTCAGCTTCTCTCCGCCTCACTGAATCTCCGGTCCCTTCCTGTCAAAGAAGTCTTGGGTATCATGGGCTTCAAATGTCACCCCGTCTCCCTCGACCCTACACCTCTATTTGGCATCTGTGTCGAAAGCCGGGGTGAAGACAACCTCCTGGAATGTCGTCCATTAAAGACAGCCCTTATGGGCTGTATGGGAAATACGCAAAAACAAAATGTGTGTGTTAGAAAACAAGCGGACAAAAGTTTTGAAATACTTGTAGAACTTCTTTAAGACAGCTTTTATTATGATATGGATGAAGGCGGTCTGTTTCCTTATAGCTGATATTGATAGATGTTTCCTTGATTCTTTTTGTATGCTAAAAATGAAGTAATCAAATTACAAATGTTTTTATTTAACAGAATGTAACAAATAAATAAAAGTCTTTAAAAAAAACAGATGTAAAATGTAGTTTAAAAAAAAAAGAAAAAATAAATTTGTTTTTAAAAAAGCTTTTTAGAGAGATATTTAAGAATGCAACTACGTAGGTTGCCAATTTTTAGTGCAAGGGAACAGAATAAAAAATCTAACTGTCCCAGTCAGGACTCGAACCTATATCTCCTGCTTTCCGGGTAGTGCGTTTTTCATTTACGCTACCGAGACAAGTCTTATAAGTTATTAAATTCCCCGCACTAGTGTAAGTTGCGTCTTTCGCCAACTACTCTCTGTTTGGCAGCCAAGAGCCTTATTGGCATTAATGTTATGCAGAATGCCCACTCTGGCTTCTAAGAGAAAACTATTCATTTACTCTTATTTATGTTCATCTTTGAAATGAAACACGGGAAATCTTATTATTTTACGTTGCTCCTTACGATCCTTTTGAAAATACCTGTTACGTCCAACCGATTTTCATTTTAGTGTGTTATCTTATCTCACGTTTTTGTACGATAACAACTGGATATTTGAACTGAACTTATTTCATTTAAGCTTAGAATATCCTGTTAAGGTACTAAATCTTTTTGTGGTTAAACTACTTCTTAAAATTAAATATTCACTATTTTAATACTCTAGAATAATATAGTTAATTTTTTTTAATTATTAAGGTCAACGAAGACAAATGCTGTCATGTTACGTTGACTCTAACGTTTAAGGAATAAACTACCTGGTAGAATTTACTTTAATGACGTCCCTATCCCAACTTCCGATTGCGTCAGGTACCTAGGCTTTCATCTTGACTCTCGACTAACATGGAACACGCATACAAAAATCAAAAGACAGGAACTAAATAGGAGACTTGGACAACTTTACAAGCTACTAAGTCGCAAGTCAACCTTAGCTGTGACCAACAAATTCATTTTTTTTTTTTATTATCACAAATTAACTATTAGTTAATTTTAATCAGTCAACAGTATTTTTTAAAATCAACCATCTATCCAGCCATTTTCGACACAACACAGACAGATTTGAGCCATTCGAGTGAGGCGTTGAACGGGGAGTCCAATTGTATCTTGCAAATGCTCCACTTAAGTAATTCGTATAGTCCTTTGCAGAGGGGTTTCCGGTACGAACCTTTACTCTTCAGTCGATATGGCTTTATTTAGAGAGATCTCCGCAGAAGAAAGTCTTGCAAGTGCCAGCCAGAAGTAGGAAAAGCCTTATGTTTTGTAATGAAAAAAAAAAATCTTAATAATTATTGGAAAAGTAATATTATGAACGAATTAGATTTATATTATATTTGGCTGTATATCAAAGAGATATCCCCTCAACCCCAGGCCAGACAACCAGCCACCTAGATGTGGGCCTCCTAAGGCAGCGCTGGAGAGCTGGGACCGGGGGGCGCCGCGGCCTGTCCTGGGGCGGGTCGGGGGCCTGGGCGTGTTGGCGTGTCCCCTGACTACTCTTGCTTGGGCTACTCATACACGAGACCATTTGATCTCTAGCAAATAAGGATTACTATAGAGATTATTTAGAAAAAAAATATAAAATTAAGAAAAAAAAAAAAAAAAAAAAAAGAATAAATAAATAACAAATAAAAAATAAAATAAAATAAAAATAAATTAAAATTAACAGGCGCTGATAACCATAGTCGTTGAGCGCCTCTAAACCTCAAACAACAACAACAAAGAGATATCCGCAGCTGTATGTACATGGTAAGCAATTTTAATAATTATGTATTTTAAGTATAGGCGGATTTATTAATGATTCCTAATCGTCGTGCTTTTCATGTTTTAGGCGATACATTTGCAAGTTGTCGTATACCGTTTGACTTGTCTTCCACATTATTTATTTTGGTAACAGCAAAATTTGTCGTTGTTATCGCCGGCGTGATAACCCTTTGGCAAAAAGGTTCTATTTTTAAATCACTTTCTATTTATGCAGTCTAACATGCCTGATTTCTCAACAGAGGTCGTGCGAGTGGCTCTCGCGAGGGCTGAATAGTAATTAATGATTCTTGTATTTTGTCAAGCACAGTTGCTAATATATCTAGGTCACCTTGGACAGTCAAGAGCGCTGTCTATGCCACAAAGTATACACGCTAACCTCAGATTTTTGTATATATTTCTCTTAATTGCGTCTCCTTGTAAGGAACGAAGCCTAGCCAATAGTTACGGTAGATGGCAAGCCACAAATTCAACAACAGATTCAAGTAGATTCGGAAAATCAGACATTTATACTTATGTCTTTCTAATGTCTTTCATTTATTTTATTTTATTTATTGTTTCCGACAAGTTAAAGAACCTAATTGGTATCCCCCTAAATACTTATTATGTTAACAGTATGTATTTGTGCTTTAATTTCAAACATTTAGCTATAGAAACATACCCTGTCTTGCTTAATGTAAAGTAAATCACCAAAGAAAACATACGTTATATGTTTGTTTTAATAATATGTTTATAATTGGGAATCTAAAACATAATTCAGTTATTTTAGGGCACGATCATTTTCTCTATACCACCCATGTTTCCCTGAAAAAGGTTTGAAATTTAGGCCGAAACCTTAGCAATAATGAAACCTTTTTGGTTTGCAAATTAGTTTTTACGACTGCTGAAATTATTAGACATGATTTAGTTACCGTATAGCAAAATCTCTCTCTCTCCCCATCACCCCATTTGCCCTGATAAAGGCCACAAATTTAGATTGAAACGTTGGCGAGAAAAACAAAAAAAAAAAAAACTTTTTAGTCCAAAGCTGTCAAAATTCGAGACTGTAGCAGCTGATGTAAGTAAATAATCAGTCACCATCTTTTAATTACAAATTCTTTGAACCAAAATATGTTCCAAAGAATTTGCTTTGGAACTATTAGCTCTAAGGAAATGAAAGTTTCCGAAACGTTGTAAAATATTTATTGATAGTGCTCAACAATTGCCTAAGACTGATTACCGCATTCAGGGTATACAACCATACA
>KZ809020.1:39174-49614 GCA_000696205.2 Oncopeltus fasciatus | reverse complement strand
ATATATATAATTTCACAATAAATCAAGAAAAATAAATAGTTTCCAATTTATGTCATCAAAATTTAAAAAAAAATATGTTTAAGGATCTATCTAAAGTCAGAAATGAAAAATGGCAGCATAAAAAAGCTTTATTTATGATTAAGTAGAATTCTGTTTCTTATGTCAAACAAATTAATGCAGTACTAATATTTTTTTTAAATTTTCTACCTCGTAAATATTTTATACATATTTTTCCTTTTATGACACTTTAAATTTTCTTATAGTAATTGGCCTGTTAAAATTTTACGTTTCTCTTCCTTAGAAATCGTGTTTCTGTATTGTCTGAACACTGGAATAGCTCTTAAGGATTTAGAAGTCAGCGAGATTATGACAGAACTTTAGAAGGGTCGTTCCGTTTCTTTTCTTTTTAATTGCGTGCCGTGAGCCAGTAATTAAGACTAGAAATTTTTTTTATCTACCTGATCATTAGCAAGAAAAAAGGCGAAGGATGGAAGAGATATGTCTGGTGAGTCTTCTTCGTTTACTTCCCTTGCTAATCTCGTGTAACCGAGCCCTACATTTTATATTGGAATAGTAAGTAAACTACTTGCACCCGCGAGAAATTACCTTACTATATTATGTATAATATAGCAAAAAAAAACAGTTCTTTTCGCTATAATATACACTCGAAATCCTTAAATTCATTTTATCTACAGTTATTTATTTCGTTTGTAAAAAAATGATATATGTTTCATTAGAATGTGTATGTTTGTATGCCTGACCTGCAGCACACTGGAGGTGTGTGGCTGGAGACCGCTATGCCCGCCAAATTTTTACGCCCATTCATTGAAGAAGGGTTACCCTTGTGGTTCCCAACAGAACACATACTAATTAGTAAATTTACAGTTAAAGATTTTCTTTTATAACTATTATAGTTAGTTAATTTAGTTGATATAACAACTTAAATTTAACTAATGAACAAATTTGAATTTTAGTAATCTTGCCATACATGTTTAATGTCAAATTATATTCACTTTTTTTTTTTTCCTTTCTATCTATTAAGGAAGACCAATTGTTTAAAACAGACCGTGACCACACAACTGTGATAATGGTGAAGGCTTTAAATTGGTTAGTCTAATATTTTCAAAGGCTTTAAGAAAAATTGGAATGGAGCTAATAACACTAATGACACTTTTACATAAATAACCTTATTAACTTTCGGCAAGCAACGTAGTTGGACTCCTTCTTACTGCTTAGGGGCTATCAGTAAATATTTAGTAGCGATTAGTTACTCAACCCCTTTATATACGGTATACATATTTAAATATATATTTCCTTGCTTTTCAAAGAAATTTGTTCCATGTCTCTTTCTCTCTCTCTCCACACACACAGACACACACACACACACATATATATATATATATTTCCTAGAAAGCCCGCCAATCGATGTATGAGGTACATAAAATATAAGGTACATGAAATTTCTCAGACACGAACGGATTATGATGAAATATGGGCTTTGTTGTTGTTTTTTTACCCCGTTCCGACGATATGTCTAATTCCATATGGGTATAATCCATCACTTCTAAGGGGGTCAAATTAAAGGTTGAAAGTTTGGAACAGCCAAATTCTTATCCTGTGGCTATAAATTATGGCACAACTTGGGGTTTGTGCACAATATCTTTGAAAAGCAGACGGTTTTTGAGTCGTAAAACTCATGTTCTCTTAGTTCTTGTCGTAACTTAATGGTCATCCTGTAAATAGGTGATTTGTTTAGGAGTAGGCCGAAGCATTGCAAACTTAACTGCCGTAATAATAGCTAACCTACAGTAGTAAATTCATTGCTAAATATAACGAAAGAAATTTGAAGAACTTTTAATTTTTTGCTATACATTGCGGCTTGTCCCTGCGAAGAATCCAATAAAAATAAGTATGACTACAAAAAGAAAATGAAAAGGGATTAATTGAGGGCGAAAGAATTTTTACGCTACACTTATCTAGGGTTAATTTCCCATTAACTAACCTATATAAAATTACACTTTTGTTTTCCTAGTTTTCATCTTATCTTAAGCATTTATACTGCAAAAATTTCACATTCACATTGTATCAATAATTTAGTTTAATTTTCTCCTGTTTTTTTTTTCTTATTCATAAAAAAAACTTATTTTAAAACGGAAAAGAAATGTTAGTTAAATATTTATTAGTATTAATTTTGTTGTGGTATATTACATCTAGATCTTATATAGATGTATTCGTCTTTCTCGTAGGTTAGGCACTCGCTAATGTGTTGGGAATTTAATAAGTTATCTAGCTCGTCCCGGTGGTGNTTTTTTTTTTTTTTTTTTTTTTTTTTTTTTTTTTTTTTTTTTTTTTTTTTTTTTTTTTTTTTTTTTTTTAAGATAGTCATTCTATTTACAATAAAAAGTTGAACTGCTCAACTATAGTGAATCGCTGAAACATGACATACTTTTCCACCAGACTAATGTTAAGCAAAACCTGTACTCTCTAAACGGTTTTCCAACGTTTCATTAAAAAAAAAGGATATAAATAAAAGGTAATGATATAATTTGATTTACTAGCAGAAGAGAAGATTGAGCGTAAAAGGTATGACCATAAAGGTTTGCTGTGAACTGCAAGGGAAGAAAAGGTGGGGAGAGCACTAACACATCGTAGTTTTGGGCTCTCTCCCTTAATCGATTACCAACCAAAATGAATTATTTCAAGGGTTAGCAATTGGTTTGGAGTCCAGTCATGAAGATTTAATGCAAGCGACAACACGTCCCCTTTATAGCCTTCATTATAGCCCTGAAGATGGCTCAAAATGTAAGTCAAAACATCGGCAGATAATAAAAAATACATTAAATTATATTTTCTGATCCACCTTGACCAAACCCCATGGAATTCTCACCTATTTAATATGTTCGTAATTATTTGCGTTATTTAAATTTAATTTATAAATTTAAAAAAAATGGTTAAAGTCACAATTAAGCATGGTACTACAACTAAATAAATATATCTGTGCATATGATATTGAATTTACATAGAGAAAAGGACTACACCATCCGATTTATCTACGTGAGATAATAAGAGAAGTATTGACAGTTCGGTCTACGTATCATTACGTCAATGAGATAATCATTCTGAAAGAACAATTGTCGCCTTGTCAGTGAAGGACAGCAGGTCTTTAACACCCAATGTTCCTGCTCCTGTGTGATCTTTACGCGAAATAGATCTAGCATAACGACAGCCTTGAGGAGTTCTGTTCATTTGAAGGGCCATGACCTCCCACGCCAGTCGGAACAGTAATAATTGCTCTCCTGCTTTGAAAACATTTTGGATTTATTTATTTATTTTTATAAAATGAGAGAACTTGAATGACTTGAATGCTTGGAGGTTGGTTGGCTTTCGAGTTCTAAACAGTAAAAATTAGCCAGGGTTTCAGCCAGGATCAGAAAAATAAAATACACCAAAATCATTGGGTAATAACCTTATTATTGCCTCATACTATTGGTTAATTATAAAATAATTATCATATGATATTGGAGTATTTTATTTTTCTGATCCTGGCTAAAACCCTGCCTAATTCCTCCAGCTTTATATTTTAATGAAATCCGACTAAATAAAGAAATTACTTAGTAAATAAGGATGAGGATATAAACTCGCACCACTCACAAATTAATTGTACGGTACGTTGTTTTTATTTGTGCATGGAGTGGTATCATCAGTACTTTAGAAGTTAACGATCCGGAGACCTAAGCAATTCGCCACCAGGACGACTAATGCCCGTCTCATTTGGGGAGGGGGAGCACTGAATACAACAGACATTCGCAGCCCATAAACTCCTTTCTTCCGGGCAGGTAACGAGGTCCTCGGGCCCCTATATGATGGTTAGGGACGTTAAGACCGGACTGGAGTGTCGGACAGGAGGCGCCCTTCGCGGACCAGAGGAGTTATGGGCAGTAAAGGGACCACGGGGGATCTCCGGACGTAAAGTCGAGAACGGAGTACTCTATTTATGGTAATCGTCCTCGACCGGGTGGTGGGGGGGGGGGGCTCCATAGCGGTGGAGTAAAATTCAAATTGCCCAAGCGGCTCTCGCAGTAAAATGGCCTCTTCCAATTTGGCTGGAGTTCTATCTAGGCGGGTCAAGACTATAGTACATCGGGGAATATGTATTGGAACTGCTGGTGAAGAAGGAGTTAGAAAGAGCTATAACTAAGGGAGAACAATGAAGAAAATGGTTGAAAGAAAAGTTAAGAGATACAGGACCTAGGTTACCTCTTGAGACATTCCAAATGAATTAAAACACTTGGCAATATAAAGGAGGATATTTAAAATTATTTTTGGGCAACGTTATTCAAATCTAGCACTGGGTATGCTTCTAAAATAATTAAAGACTTATCAAGAACAATGAATGTTTGAAATAGGATAGTCCTTCTTACCCTATATGGTTCAAAGGCAGGTTTTAAAAAATGTATATATTGTTTTATGAGTTATCACCTTCTTTATTACATTATTTAATATTGTGAGTTGTACGAATTTACTTTTTTTTAAAGAATAAACAATAATAAATAATGAATGTAAATATTCATAGTTGTATATTTTTTAAAAGCCAATTATACATTTTATCTGACAGAAATGGGGAAGTAGATGTTAATCAATTCAGATTTTGGTCTAAATTGGTTCTATGTCCCTTTTTCACATATGAGAACGACTAGGGAAAATTTTGTTCAGCCATCTAGGGAAAACATTTTGAAATTGTTGACTCAGGTCTCCTTTGAGTGCTCGTGCATATATTTGTAAATTCATGCATTAGTTTTCCTCTCGACTTTCTTCTGGTGAAACCCCCCAATTATTTCACTACTCTCTCCAGCAATCAAAGCTATTTCTTTTTATTATTATTCCTCTTTGTAATGATATTTGAACGATGATGAACATTGTTCGTATGTGCGTGTGTATGTGTGTTTGTAACAATTTTAAACAAATCCTAAGGTTGAATAAGAGTATGAATTACGTTCGTCTAATTTTCTTGCCTATCTTCAATTTGCTGACAAGAAATTAACGAATGTTGATATCTAAAAGGTTATTTCCACCACCAATGAATATAGAACTATCATACCTTCTATTGTCCGTCTTCATTGGTTTCTGCAAACCATCTTCTGTTGGCGAGCGCTTTCGGACATTGTCCATCTTCTGGTCTACATCTACGCATGTATTCGGCCAGAAGATGGATAATGTCCGAAAGCGCTCGCCAACAGAAGATGGTTTGCAGAAACCAATGAAGACGGACAATAGAAGGTATGATAGAATGTTGATATCATTATAATGAATATGACATAACAAACATAGAAAAAAAAATTGTAAAGAAATTGAGTTAGTTATTTATAAAAATAATGATGTTGCTAACATCAACAACTATTGTCTTTTGGTGTCCTTTAGAAGAAGAGGCAAAAATAGAGGGTTATCCAATTTTACCGATAATGGGTCTGAGTGAAGAAAAGAGTGAGTTGGGTGGTGAGTGTGTGCGTGTTTGCGCGCGTGTTTTTCTGGGAGGAAAAAATAGAGAGAGAGAGAGTGAGTGAGAGAGAGAGAGGGAGAGAGAGAGAGTGAGAGAGAGAGAGTGAGAGTGAGAGAGAGAGAGAATGGAATGACTAACCGTCTTTCTTACGGTGTATACTTGTAAATAATACACGCCAAATGGTATGTATACTTTTCTTTGGGAAGAAGACGCGAACGGCCGATCTCAAGGACTCTCAGGGTCAAAACTGGACACGGAGAACTCAGATGGGTACCGGTTCGGTGGACAGACCGGCAAAAAGTACGGCATGCTTTCATTCGAATCATACCCTCGCCGGTTTTTATAGAACACCAGGGAATATGCCTGTATACCCTCACGTATGGTCATTTAGGTGATCGTGCCCATTATGAGACCGTAGGCCATGGACTCAGGGATCAGTATGCATCTTACGTCACAGATCACTTCCATGAAAGTACAATAAGTAAGGAATTGTTTGGATGTGATGTACTAAACGTTTTTACATTAAAAAGGTTGGTGCTAGAGGATGACACTTTAAATATCTGTAACTTTTTTTTTATTCGTTGTGCACGGTTCATTGGGTTAACAAAAATTTTAATCTTTGGACAGCTTTTCGTAACCTTCAAAATATCTAAATTTATGTTCAAAATATATTTATAAAAAAAATATAATTATCATCACATACTCACAAATCTTTTACCAACTAATAGTTTTACATATGCTGACACACAATGCCAAATTAACGCACATCCTCTTATCTACTATTTATTTGAAACGCCTAGAAATGATCGGGCAATTTTCATCAACGTTAAAATATTTTTATATATTTCCGTCTCTACAATAAGGAAAAATAATAAAAAAGGATAGCTCCGATTGGTGAGGATATTGTCCTGGGGAGGCTTATAAGGGAAGGGAAATAATTGGGTTCACCAGAGAGAAGACTGTAGGGAAAATAATAATAAGTCATTAGGCATCTACTTCAATTTAGAAGCCATCCAAGGGGAGGAATTATTTCAGATAAATAAATACACTCTCAAAATAATTGAAAATTAAGACAATTTAAAAATTCCTCTTTGCGGTTTTCTTTTCAGCAGATTCAATTAAAATTGTTTTTTGACATGTATGAGAAAAAAGTTTTCCAATTCTACTTAGGAGAAGATAAAAATATGGCCCCTTAAAAATTGAAAAAAAAAACCAACACAAAAACATCTATATAAACCTATATAAATTGTGTTTTAGGAAGGTTATAGCTTCTTCAAAGGACAATTAAATTTCTGGACTAAAAAAGCGGTATCTCGTGCAATACACAGAAGTATTTCTGTACAATGTCTCCAAATGTTTAATTGCTTAATAATTATAAGATGATAAGAAAATGATTTTCACAGTTTAATTGTATTAGAATGGCCACATAAAAGCAGTACGATGTTTAAAAAAAATGCAAAATATGTTTTCAAAACTGTTAAAACATTCGGAATAAATCTAAAAAAAAAAGAACGTGTAGATCGAACCTACAGTTAGCTCCAATTGAAAGCTAACACTTGATCAGACCTTTGCTGGCCAATTTTAAAATTATAAAAAATATTAAATTTAGTTCTCTTTCCTTTTTCATCTGATTTGCCTTGCAGTAATTAAGTCATTTACGTTAATGCCACGACGGGTGAGATTTTAACGGATCTTTTCCAAAATTTAAGTTCTATTATCTTTATTAGTATTAACGTTTCGAAACATAAAACAAAATAATTCTAAGGTTTAAATTTATAAAATTTATTTCCATCACTTCCTATTTCATTTAAAGGGTTATTATTATTTCTACCACCAATGAATATAGAACTCTCATACCTTATATTCTCCGTCTTCATTGGTTTCATTGGTTAGGGAGAGGATGTACAGAAACCAATGAAGACGGAGAATATAAGGTATGAGAGTCCTATTTCATTCATTAAAACACACATATTAAGAATGAAATGTAATAATGCTGTTTCGAGTATTGGTACGTTAAGTTCTGTAGATGTTACCATAAATCTCCCTCGGAAATCTCCCCATTCATCATTATCGCCCTGATGATGACTTACAAGTTAAGTGAAAACGTTATCAATAATAAAATAAAATAATAATCCAACAATTTTGGAGTATTTTATTTTCAGAGTTGTTGAAAATCAATTATTGACAATCGGCATTTTAAACACAGATTGCTTAGGAAATTAGGGTAGACACTAGGCTATTTTTTTATACTTCAAAGTACAACAGCACCTCAAGAGGAGTAGGAAAACTAAATGTTATGNGTTACCTTTCTCTTTAAAAATAAAAATTGACCACATATTATTTTTTTAGATCTTCGTAGAATCTTTGGTCTCTGAATAGGAAATATCCTCTGCTTAACTCGGTGTATAACCTTCCCGTATAGGATATGGAAGTCTAAGACAAATTAGGAAATTTAATTAAATGCTAATCGTAACCAAAAGCCTTATTGGAAAAATTTGGGATTTGATCAAATTCCCCTTTTCTTTTCATTCCTTGTCATTATATTCTAATCCATGTATGGCTTATAAACGCTTATTACTTGTCATTTTATTTGACAAAAAAGGAAAATATTAAAATAGGATATTAAAATTCATGACAAAAAAATGAAAATTTTCAATGGAATTGGACATCTCACAGCTCATAAGATATGGTTTTAATCAAACCCTTCTTTTAATATACACAATCAAATTATTATTTAGTTCTTTTAATTTTGGTAGTCTCATTTTTTAAAATAAACCTATAAATTAATGGAAACTAGTGCTCCCAATGGGGTAGAAAGAATAATTAATTACACAATTTTTATATGGGTGTGGAATTCTATATTCTCCTTAGGCATCAGGTTTTTTGCATTCTTTTAAAGAGTAAGAGCACATTTTAATGATATTTTAAATAATTTGATGACTTAAGAAAAACCAAAAATGACTGTATAGTTGGAACAATATAGTTCCTTAGAAAAATGACATATTGCGAGGAAATCTAAAAGCAGGTTAAATAAAATAAATTTATATAGATTTAATCTGCGTTCTGTTAATTGTGAATTGAGGTTGCAACAGGTCAATAAACAACAATTACATTCCCTCATATTTTCCAAGAAATATTTTTAGAGGTTCAAGGAGATACAATGTATTGCAATTCATGAAATCTTATATTTATGGTCTTAATTTCCTGTTCCCATGTTCCACTATTCAGTTAATTTTTATACCGAGGGTTATTTACATTTATGATTTGATTGTCATTCATCGAAAGATGCAATCTGCGAGTGAAAAGAGTATACTAACATTACCACCCACACTCTAGTATCATGGCGGAACTATTAAAAATGGGTTCAGAAGACGAATTAGATTTAGAATTTTTAATGGTTTCTATACCTTAGTGTAGAGAAAGAAAAGAAATAAATAAGAGCAGGCTGGGTAAAATTAAATTTGAATAATTTGTGTTTCGGAGCGTAAAGTATAAGGGTAGATTCAACCCTCGGGTTTGGGGGCTCAGGTGGTCAGGACCACGTACAAAGGGAACCCGTTAACAGGATTCCTAGATTAATTTAACGTACTTCCTTACGCCTGAGAAAAATGTAAAACAGAGAATTCATCACAGAACACACACACACACACACGCACACGGATAAGATGAATAAGCATAATTAGAGAGAAAAACTCCGTAACGCAGAGGTACCATAAACTTAGCAGACTTTCCACATTACCTACAAAGATAAATTTAGATAAAAACAAGATAAATAATATCTTACAAACTGCGAAGAAAATAAAAGTACAAGTTTTAATCGCTAATGTTCGTGTTAGTTTCATGGAGAGGAAGAGTGGGGGAAGAGCACAAACTTCTTATTTACATCTTAACTCCTCAAAATTCAGCCAAAACTTCCAGTGAAAAAATGAATTCACTCAAACGATTGCAATAGAAATCCTGAATATGGCAGGTATATTTTAAAGCAAGAAGGGCTGCTACAATGTAAAGGTTTCATTTCTAAAATGTGTTTCCAATTCATCTGAAAATCCCTTAATATGTATTTTGCTAGTTTTCACCCCAAGCCCACTAAAAATACATTAATACATTAGCTACATTAATGGAGCTGAAATCCTCCTTGCACCAAGAAGTAAAGTAGGACGTTCTCCTTACTCTCTTTCTACACTAGGAAACACTTCGGATCCCTCGAGGAATCTCTTCTATAAAGGGAGTAACCAAGCCTACTCCTTGATAGAAAAATCTTTTCTTCCGACTCAGCCGAAACATAAGGCGTCAAATCCGACATCTCCTAATCCTGTTACCTGGATATTTTCCTGGGGCGAGATGTATCAGAACCAAGATACAACTTACCATAGACAAATACCCTGGCGTTCCAAATCGTCCAGAATAATCCCTTCACAAGCTTTTTATTGCCGGACAAAATTTGATATTTTTTATATATTAGATATTTTGTTGTTAAGTATATATATGTATACATATGTTTCTGTGTGTTTTTAAATGTGTGTCACTACTCCATAGAGAGATATAATTTATATATATGACCTATGGGTCAGAGTATTCAGTTTTTTCAAATTTTTTCAGTGTTCCTGAAATGTCAAATGTCAGTAAAAAGACTTTTTCAGTGGAGAAGGAGTTATATCTCGTTTAGTGTAATGAAACTCCAGAATGGTGTCTTATTTGAGTACTTACAGAAAAAAATTGAACAAATAACAATGGGGCTTACCTGAACCGTATATTTTTTTTTTACTTTTACAGTCTGGAAGCAGTAAATAGTTCATTCTATTAATGAAATTAAGCGTATCCTTTTTAAATGTAAAATTATTGGGTTCGTTATTGAGTGAAATTAAACGATTAGGAGTGTCGGGTAAAAATGTCAATTTGGAGTATATATATATATATATATATATGTCATTAAATATGTACAT
>KZ809020.1:6984-19484 GCA_000696205.2 Oncopeltus fasciatus | reverse complement strand
ACACACACACACACACACACACACACACACACACACACACACACACACACACACACACACACACACACACACACACACACACACACACACACACACACACACACACACACACACACACACACACACACACACACACACACACACACACACACACACACACACACACACACACACACACACACACACACACACACACACACACACACACACACACACACACACACACACACACACACACACACACACACACACACACACACACACACACACACACACACACACACACACACACACACACACACACACACACACACACACACACACACACACACACACACACACACACACACACACACACACACACACACACACACACACACACACACACACACACACACACACACACACACACACACACACACACACACACACACACACACACACACACACACACACACACACACACACACACACACACACACACACACACACACACACACACACACACACACACACACACACACACACACACACACACACACACACACACACACACACACACACACACACACACACACACACACACACACACACACACACACACACACACACACACACACACACACACACACACACACACNTATATATATATATGTCATAAGGGCACTCATTAGGACTGTCAGGGTTCAGTAAAAGGTTCACTGAGTCCTTACAAGAGCCACGAATGGCTAGTGTGTCTCAAATGCGTATGAAAATCGATTTTATTAATACCTAACTGACAATTTAGTGAATTTATTCATGGCAAATAACATTAATGAACGTTCTAAAAATGGTCTTGAATGCAACAGTTTTATGTGCTCGTATCTGACCTGTTTTACGTAAGCAATAGATTGTTCTTCTCCGTGTGCTATTCTATTCAACAGAGTTTTCCCAGGGACTGGCGAATTCATGTAACCAACTTATTTCCAAGGTGAAGAGCAAGTAGACTGTTCAAGGTATGTGTGTAAATAACGTATACAACTCAACTACTACTACATATACTACTCCGATGTGGGTGTCGGAGTCGAAGTGACAGGAGTAAAAACTAGGCTGAAATATAAATGGATCAATTTAAAAAAAAAAAACACTAAAATGCAATTGATTAATAATACATGTAAAATTCGGCAACTCTATTATTACTATTTCAAAAACCTAGGTCTAGCTTGTAAAACCTAATTGTAAGTATGTTATTTTTGAATAATTATTTATATTGTTAATATATGACTGGCCTTTTTATAAGGTGTCATTTTCTGTTGTTATGTAGGCCCTGAAGAATTTAAGAATTTAATATTACGAAACTATCGGCCAGGTTAGTCCAACTTTTTCTGCCTGTGACCGACAACCACATTCCACATCCTGTGTGATAATCACGGTTATTTTGAATATGCTGTAAAATAATAATTTATCAACTGTTAAGGATTGAATTAGTTTTAATAAGTACCCCTTAACGAAGGAGCATCTTAAACTATGTCAATTTTAAATGTTTTATTAAAACTTACGTAAATTTAATTAAATACTACTTAATTAACTTTTACAAACAGTAAAAACATATAAGTTTCTGGCTATCTACAGGTTGTCATCCCACTTTAAACACCCATGGCTCAGGACAAGCTTTTACTCATAAATAAAAGCTTGTCCTGGATGGGATTCGAACCAGCAGTGTCAGGATTGCGAGACCCGAACGGTTTCCATGAGCTACCCCGGCGCCCCAGGAATAAGTTTAAAAGGTGAATACACAAAGGCTGGCTCTATACTACTAGGAAGGCTGAGAGGTGAAAGCTATCGACATTTATAGCTACATTCTTTAATATATTTTTAACATNCAACAATCATCAAATTACAAGGTGCACAAAAGGTGTACAATGTAAGTACTAATTATATTATTAATATAATTTGTTTTATAATCATTAACATATGTGCTCATAACGGTTTTTAACAGTAAATAATTTCAGTAATGTAGAAGATTAGTAAAACTCTGATATTTTTTCTTTCTGAAAAACCAAGTATTTAACTTATTGCCAAGGTGAAGTTTGTATTTTCCTGCTGTTTAGAACATGCTTAAATTTATATGTTGATTTTTTTATTATTGTCGCATGCAAAATAATAATTTATGTTCTACTTAAAAAATAAAAGAGATTGGTTTTTTAAACTAAGCGAACTAGTTGTTATAAATCTGAATAAAGAACATTATAACAACTGAGAGTAAAAAGGAAAACATGTAGTTGTTTGCAATATTCCCAACATTTGACCCAATAATTTTTGTTACTCAAAAGTATTATAAAACTTCTACTCATTGTATTTAAATATGCAATAGAAATATATTCAAACAGTACTCATAAAAGAAACTCACTTTGAACATTTGTAATGCATTGTAGCTATTTAATCTTTGCTATAAATTATTAAATCAGGGACGGATGGATAATTTAGATATTAATAATAATATTTACAAGTCAATATAAACGAAATAAATAAGTACATAAGAATTATATTTAAAAGAGAAAAAAACAAAACACAAATAAGTATAATGCACTAACTACAATATTAATTAAATTTAAAGCTGCTTTTTATTTATGTTTTTCTATTCACTTTTTATAAACCCTATGTGCATGTTTAATTTATTTATATAAAATTCTATTGCAAATACTTTTATTAATGTCAACAATCATCAAATTACAAGGTGCACAAAAGGTGTACAATGTAAGTACTAATTATATTATTAATATAATTTGTTTTATAATCATTAACATATGTGCTCATAACGGTTTTTAACAGTAAATAATTTCAGTAATGTAGAAGATTAGTAAAACTCTGATATTTTTTCTTTCTGAAAAACCAAGTATTTAACTTATTGCCAAGGTGAAGTTTGTATTTTCCTGCTGTTTAGAACATGCTTAAATTTATATGTTGATTTTTTTATTATTGTCGCATGCAAAATAATAATTTATGTTCTACTTAAAAAATAAAAGAGATTGGTTTTTTAAACTAAGCGAACTAGTTGTTATAAATCTGAATAAAGAACATTATAACAACTGAGAGTAAAAAGGAAAACATGTAGTTGTTTGCAATATTCCCAACATTTGACCCAATAATTTTTGTTACTCAAAAGTATTATAAAACTTCTACTCATTGTATTTAAATATGCAATAGAAATATATTCAAACAGTACTCATAAAAGAAACTCACTTTGAACATTTGTAATGCATTGTAGCTATTTAATCTTTGCTATAAATTATTAAATCAGGGACGGATGGATAATTTAGATATTAATAATAATATTTACAAGTCAATATAAACGAAATAAATAAGTACATAAGAATTATATTTAAAAGAGAAAAAAACAAAACACAAATAAGTATAATGCACTAACTACAATATTAATTAAATTTAAAGCTGCTTTTTATTTATGTTTTTCTATTCACTTTTTATAAACCCTATGTGCATGTTTAATTTATTTATATAAAATTCTATTGCAAATACTTTTATTAATGTCAACAATCATCAAATTACAAGGTGCACAAAAGGTGTACAATGTAAGTACTAATTATATTATTAATATAATTTGTTTTATAATCATTAACATATGTGCTCATAACGGTTTTTAACAGTAAATAATTTCAGTAATGTAGAAGATTAGTAAAACTCTGATATTTTTTCTTTCTGAAAAACCAAGTATTTAACTTATTGCCAAGGTGAAGTTTGTATTTTCCTGCTGTTTAGAACATGCTTAAATTTATATGTTGATTTTTTTATTATTGTCGCATGCAAAATAATAATTTATGTTCTACTTAAAAAATAAAAGAGATTGGTTTTTTAAACTAAGCGAACTAGTTGTTATAAATCTGAATAAAGAACATTATAACAACTGAGAGTAAAAAGGAAAACATGTAGTTGTTTGCAATATTCCCAACATTTGACCCAATAATTTTTGTTACTCAAAAGTATTATAAAACTTCTACTCATTGTATTTAAATATGCAATAGAAATATATTCAAACAGTACTCATAAAAGAAACTCACTTTGAACATTTGTAATGCATTGTAGCTATTTAATCTTTGCTATAAATTATTAAATCAGGGACGGATGGATAATTTAGATATTAATAATAATATTTACAAGTCAATATAAACGAAATAAATAAGTACATAAGAATTATATTTAAAAGAGAAAAAAACAAAACACAAATAAGTATAATGCACTAACTACAATATTAATTAAATTTAAAGCTGCTTTTTATTTATGTTTTTCTATTCACTTTTTATAAACCCTATGTGCATGTTTAATTTATTTATATAAAATTCTATTGCAAATACTTTTATTAATGTCAACAATCATCAAATTACAAGGTGCACAAAAGGTGTACAATGTAAGTACTAATTATATTATTAATATAATTTGTTTTATAATCATTAACATATGTGCTCATAACGGTTTTTAACAGTAAATAATTTCAGTAATGTAGAAGATTAGTAAAACTCTGATATTTTTTCTTTCTGAAAAACCAAGTATTTAACTTATTGCCAAGGTGAAGTTTGTATTTTCCTGCTGTTTAGAACATGCTTAAATTTATATGTTGATTTTTTTATTATTGTCGCATGCAAAATAATAATTTATGTTCTACTTAAAAAATAAAAGAGATTGGTTTTTTAAACTAAGCGAACTAGTTGTTATAAATCTGAATAAAGAACATTATAACAACTGAGAGTAAAAAGGAAAACATGTAGTTGTTTGCAATATTCCCAACATTTGACCCAATAATTTTTGTTACTCAAAAGTATTATAAAACTTCTACTCATTGTATTTAAATATGCAATAGAAATATATTCAAACAGTACTCATAAAAGAAACTCACTTTGAACATTTGTAATGCATTGTAGCTATTTAATCTTTGCTATAAATTATTAAATCAGGGACGGATGGATAATTTAGATATTAATAATAATATTTACAAGTCAATATAAACGAAATAAATAAGTACATAAGAATTATATTTAAAAGAGAAAAAAACAAAACACAAATAAGTATAATGCACTAACTACAATATTAATTAAATTTAAAGCTGCTTTTTATTTATGTTTTTCTATTCACTTTTTATAAACCCTATGTGCATGTTTAATTTATTTATATAAAATTCTATTGCAAATACTTTTATTAATGTCAACAATCATCAAATTACAAGGTGCACAAAAGGTGTACAATGTAAGTACTAATTATATTATTAATATAATTTGTTTTATAATCATTAACATATGTGCTCATAACGGTTTTTAACAGTAAATAATTTCAGTAATGTAGAAGATTAGTAAAACTCTGATATTTTTTCTTTCTGAAAAACCAAGTATTTAACTTATTGCCAAGGTGAAGTTTGTATTTTCCTGCTGTTTAGAACATGCTTAAATTTATATGTTGATTTTTTTATTATTGTCGCATGCAAAATAATAATTTATGTTCTACTTAAAAAATAAAAGAGATTGGTTTTTTAAACTAAGCGAACTAGTTGTTATAAATCTGAATAAAGAACATTATAACAACTGAGAGTAAAAAGGAAAACATGTAGTTGTTTGCAATATTCCCAACATTTGACCCAATAATTTTTGTTACTCAAAAGTATTATAAAACTTCTACTCATTGTATTTAAATATGCAATAGAAATATATTCAAACAGTACTCATAAAAGAAACTCACTTTGAACATTTGTAATGCATAGTAGCTATTTAATCTTTGCTATAAATTATTAAATCTGGGATGGAATAGAGAGAAAATTTTATATATATTAGTTAAAGTGTAACTCTTGAGATAATGAGATGAGCAATTGAAGACTGGGGCCTTTCATTCGATCTCAAACCTTCCTAATAAACGTAAATTCGACATCATATTGAATATCTTGCATTCATGTCCATGTGTTTGTAGATAAAATATATTAATAATGGTGTAGATACAAATAGTGATGAATATAAAAACAGTAACTCATTAGAAACCGAAATTTGCTCTTTGATATAACCATAAAATGGTTTCATTAACTAAATTCAATGTATGATACTGTAAGGCCGACAACAAATAATAATAATAATAACTCATATAGTTCTTAATAAATAAATAAAAATACTTCAAATGCTGCACATTCTCAATTAAATCCTCTCCTAGCCACACGCATTGCATTACTACACTCATTGGATAACTAACTTTATGCTATGTATAATCATATAATGTAATAAAAAATTCGAACTGTTAAACCTGCATGTTACTTTTCAACTGCAATAACTCTGTTATACGAGTATATCTTGTAAACATCTAATTTCGTGACAATGACACCATAAAATATCTGTACATGCCTAACATCATGATCATCATACAAAAAAAAAATATATATATATATACTGAGTTCTCTTAATACAGAAGATCGCGGAGCCATCTCCGTTTAGTCGCCTAGAAGGATTATCAGAATGGGTTTGGGAAGATAGTTCATTGGCTAAGTAATTAGGATGTTGGATGAGGCGGGAATAGAATTTGGAGAAACGATTGGGAATTAAGTCTTCGACGAGGTCGATTTTGAGGTCATTGTGAAGGGTAGAGTTGTTTACATAAAAGGGAGCATACTTCTGAGGATTTTGGACTGGAAGGATTGGATGCGTTGGATGTTGGAAGGTTTAGCCATGCCCTAGAGTTAATACCATTCGTCCAAATGGGTTTATGAATAGTTTTGTATATTGTTAATTTGTTGTGTACTAATAATTTTAATGTTCACCGGAGCAGTAAAGAGTAATTTAACTTGATGGTTCTAGTTTAATGGAGGAAATCAAAAATAATATTTCTAACATTATTAAATATGATAGCACGGGTTGAAATCTTGTCTTTGTTTAGCAGTGTTATACGGTGGAAGGATAATGTATTAATAACAAAAAAATTGTAATAACTTAAAACTTTAAATAATAATAACTTAATTACAATCTTTACTGGTTGAAGGAAGTTTCGTTATTTTGCATAATTATACAAAAAAAAAATCCTTTGTTATACAGCAATATTATACAAATACGCTTTTGCTAAGTAAAACATTTAGGAATTTAATTAAGAGGGCTAAGTGGAGTTCTCTTAATATCACATGGCCGTTTTAGTGACATCTCTAGTAAGTTTTCCCTATTCTTTCATTTNCGGTAACTTTGGTGTGTTTCTGCGTTTCTTGGTCAAATTACGAGAAAGCCTTCTTTGAAGAACTCATTACATTAATATTTATTATTACAGTGAACTCTCTTACTCCATATTCGAGTTTACTCTCCCCAAAGGAAGTATTGTGTTCCTTCTCTTTGTTATATCCAGTCCGTCCTAATGTCAACAAACCCTCAGTGGCTTGTAAATATAATTAAAAGAGATGGGTTGTCTATATGAAAGTATTATATTTCAAAAAGAAGTACTGTTTAGAGCAGAATAAGCTCTTAGTTTGTTACCAAAAAAATAAATATATAAACGTTTAATGTCACACTGAGGTAAGAAAATGCGTGATAATCCCAAAAATCGATGTAGAATGTAAAATGAATAAGCTTTTCAAATTTTAAGTTAAAAATCAATGTGAGATAAGTTAAAAATCACTTGAACGAGTGAATATGGTTGTCCAAATAACAGAGTTTCAACATTGAGATCAAAATAAATAAATACTTAGAACACACTAGTGATTTCTAGTAGTTGCTTACTCCTTATTCCACAAATATATGAATCATATATATATATATTAATACAAATGTTTTACATTTTTATAAGCATTTATACAAATTTCCGTTTCAAAAAACAATAAAAATTACCCTTCAAAATCGTAAATTTCAATAACAATTATTTTCACTTGATTTCTTAAAAGGTCATAATATAATTTACATTGAAACTATTACACTTTAGACTATTTTTTTTATTTTTTACTGGTCCTACTTAAAGACAAAATATATGGTTGGTTCAAAATTTTCTATTTTACAAATTTTACACTTATTATTTTGAAATGCCTTGCTTCTTATACTTTATTGTATTATAAAATTTCCTCATTTCATTTTTACCCTGTTCTATAATCTGTTTTGTCAATGGGCTATTAAAAGTATTTTTAATGATGCAAAAAACCTTCCGTGACAAATCATGACGCAAATAAATGACCAAATATGTTATTTTGTTGTTTTTTTCTGAATGATATCTAGTATTTCTTGATGAAAGCATCTAGTAGTTTATATTTTTAATCTTTTTTTTTGAAAATTATAAACTTAGGCTTAGCTGAGACCAACGGAAGTAGAGAAGCGAGGCCGAGCCAGGCAAGGCGGAGCCCCGGACCGAGTGGATGGGGGCGGTAGACTGCCAGTCTAGGGACAACCATCAATACACAAGGTGTAAGCTTACTGTCCTGCTCTGGAGTAAGGGTCTGAATGCAAGTGCCCGCCATTCAGACGCTTTGTTCGTACTTGGAATTTCATTTTTATCTGTAATAATGACATGTAGGGTTTTCAAAATTATAAAGTCGTAAAAAAAGATGCATCCCCTCACCCTTGAAAAGTAATTAATGTCATAAAAGCTAAATAATAAAAAAACTGATATTTTAAAAAGCGAAAATTTAATGAAAATTAAAAAAAAAATAAAGTAAGCAAATAATGAACTATATTTTTTTGTGTTAAACTTTTTTTTATTTATTACATTATGTTAAGTAAAAACATTTTGAAATTTGATCACCACATTGAATTAAAAAAAAAAAAGACATTCAATGTCAATAACATGAGAAGAGAANTTTACAGAAAATAAAAATAAAAAGGTTGAGAATTAAATAGTGTACATTTAAATACTGGACCCTGATGGCTGAAAGGATGCTAAACCGCATAACACTTAATTACAGCTCAGCAAGCTAAAACCGCTGAGTTACTCCTTATAAAAAATTTATTTTTCAAATGCCAACTCATAAACTTCAAAATATTTTTCGTCTTGTACAATACATTCTTATATAATATTTAGCATTATGTTTGTAAATTTAATTTAAATTTGACAGAATACAATTTAAATAAATAAAATGGCATGTTATTAATAAATGTAAAATGATAGAACAATCGACTAGCCTTGGGAGTTGGACCTTTATATTTTATGACACCAAGATTGTAGAAAAGTAAATACATGAATATATAAAAGCATTAATCAGTCATTAAAAAAAGCCATGTATCCACTGAGGGAATCCTCAGTCTATATGTACTCTATTCATCTCCAGAAATGAGCGGTAAATGGCTTTGGATTTAATGGCAACATGAAAGTATGAACTTTCATAAAGGTAAATGTTCTATTTATATATAGTGTAAATTTACAATTTCAGCAGAGAACGTAGAGGGGGTGATTAGCTCAAGAATAAATTGCCCCGAGTCAGTGAAGAAGCCTTTCACAATTGTTGTTTACGCACGTGTGTCATGGAAACACATGTCTCCTTTGTCCCTTTGAAAATATATGCCACGTTCCCATCTGTACAATCACTGAGTTACCGAACGGGTTTTAGATTTTTTAAAAAATAGTGAGAGCACGGGATATGTTAAAGTGCTATATTCGGACTTAGACGAATTTATCCTATATATAAGATCCTCGTAGGTGTAGGCGTTGGAATTAATGACGTAAAGATGGATTTCAGACCGGGGTTTTTTTCCGATGAAAATATTCTAAAAAATTGACTTCCTTCCCAAACAATTACTTGCCGCTCTGGTTTATACACTCAGGGGGTATTTAAGGAATAAATACTGGCCGATACAAGTGAGACTGGTCAGCCCATTCAGGGAACGAGCTCCAACGGGGATTGATATCTCATGTTCGCGGAACGGGAAGAAAAAAAGGAAGAAAAATGTGTTGAAAGAGATCGGGGAAAGAGGTCATCTCTTTATGTGGACAGCCCCAATTTTCAACAGTTCGTATCTCGGCAAAATTAAATTCTGTTGAAATACAATGTAAGCCTTCTCAGATTTCACGAGAGATATAAAAATAAAAATAAAAACTGGGAAGGACAGAATGGTGTGAAAAAATAACACTGGGAACCCTCGTTCGTTACCGCTCCGTCTCTTCCGACCGACATAGAGGAACAAATTATAGCGGAAATACCGAAGCCTTTGCTGATCTCTGCTAGAGAAAAAATATGGAAAAGAAAGGGATAACTTCTTTTNGAATTGATAACTAACAATGTAATTGACGATATGCCTAACAATACCTAAAAGTGTATACCTAACAATTTATATCAAGCAATGCATAAACACTTAACATATAACCAAACCATTATCTAAAATACCAAACAATACCTAAGAATTGATAACTAACAATGTAATTGACGATATGCCTAACAATACCTAAAAGTGTATACCTAACAATTTATATCAAGCAATGCATAAACACTTAACATATAACCAAACCATTATCTAAAATACCAAACAATACCTAAGAATTGATAACTAACAATGTAATTGACGATATGCCTAACAATACCTAAAAGTGTATACCTAACAATTTATATCAAGCAATGCATAAACACTTAACATATAACCAAACCATTATCTAAAATACCAAACAATACCTAAGAATTGATAACTAACAATGTAATTGACGATATGCCTAACAATACCTAAAAGTGTATACCTAACAATTTATATCAAGCAATGCATAAACACTTAACATATAACCAAACCATTATCTAAAATACCAAACAATACCTAAGAATTGATAACTAACAATGTAATTGACGATATGCCTAACAATACCTAAAAGTGTATACCTAACAATTTATATCAAGCAATGCATAAACACTTAACATATAACCAAACCATTATCTAAAATACCAAACAATACCTAAGAATTGATAACTAACAATGTAATTGACGATATGCCTAACAATACCTAAAAGTGTATACCTAACAATTTATATCAAGCAATGCATAAACACTTAACATATAACCAAACCATTATCTAAAATACCAAACAATACCTAAGAATTGATAACTAACAATGTAATTGACGATATGCCTAACAATACCTAAAAGTGTATACCTAACAATTTATATCAAGCAATGCATAAACACTTAACATATAACCAAACCATTATCTAAAATACCAAACAATACCTAAGAATTGATAACTAACAATGTAATTGACGATATGCCTAACAATACCTAAAAGTGTATACCTAACAATTTATATCAAGCAATGCATAAACACTTAACATATAACCAAACCATTATCTAAAATACCAAACAATACCTAAGAATTGATAACTAACAATGTAATTGACGATATGCCTAACAATACCTAAAAGTGTATACCTAACAATTTATATCAAGCAATGCATAAACACTTAACATATAACCAAACCATTATCTAAAATACCAAACAATACCTAAGAATTGATAACTAACAATGTAATTGACGATATGCCTAACAATACCTAAAAGTGTATACCTAACAATTTATATCAAGCAATGCATAAACACTTAACATATAACCAAACCATTATCTAAAATACCAAACAATACCTAAGAATTGATAACTAACAATGTAATTGACGATATGCCTAACAATACCTAAAAGTGTATACCTAACAATTTATATCAAGCAATGCATAAACACTTAACATATAACCAAACCATTATCTAAAATACTAAACAATACCTAAGAATTGATAACTAACAATGTACTTAACGATATATTTAACAATATTTGACAATAGCTGAAAATGTATACCAAACAACATACCTAACAATTTATGTGTAACAAACAATTTATACCTAACAATATAGCTAACCTAAGGCAATTTATACCAAGCATTTATAATATTGTAAATACTACCAGAAAACTTTATTTTTACTTATAATTTTATGATTTATTAGAATTATTGGCCACTTATAGGCCTTCAGGCTGCACTATACGTGCTTGGCTTTAACTTGGAACTATCTGCCTTTATATAGAAAATATAGGACGATCGCTCTATTCACCATTTTCGTTTTATACTGTCGGCCATTTTGAGAAATGCTTGCTGCATACTGAGTCTCTAGCTCCGAACTGAAAAATAGGAATGAACTCACTCATTTATTTCTTCTAAGAGATTATTTTTTCTGAATTTATGAAAAAATATAATACAAAATTCAATTCAACCCTAGCATTTTTCAAAGACTTACTTCTCATTTTTATTTACTACTTACAATTTGATTGAATGCATTATCAAGTGACCAATATTACTGATTCAAATTTTCTTTTGTTGAAAATGTAAGTATTCAGGACATTGATTATGATACATTATTACATACATCTTATTTAAGCTTTTGATACTTTTTCTTGTGAGTCTGATTGACAGTATCATTTCTGTTTAGCAATATCTCTGCTTTTGACAGGTCCATTTTAGAAAATTTCGTTTTATTTTATGTTTGTCTTACTGCCTTGTAAATCTTTGGTTAACATGTATTACATGTATCAGTATTAGGAGTTCATTTACTGCC
>KZ809019.1:111570-122875 GCA_000696205.2 Oncopeltus fasciatus | reverse complement strand
ACTTATAGTCGTGGTAAATTTGACTATAGATTAAAACTTCTAACTAATTCGCTATGATTGAATGAAACCAACATTCAACTATTTCAAGTTAATCAGTTACTTTAGTTCTTTCTGTATTAAACTTATCCAAATACCTTTATTAATTTTCTGGTAGTAGAGCCCATATTGTTATTATTTTTTTTTTTTTAATCACCGGAATCTCAGGTGTGCGATACAAATGATTATTACTTAAAAATGCGTGAATTCGTTTTAAAATATAAAGTGCGCAGAATGAATTACTCAGAATCTAAAATTGCGTATATTTATATTATAATTGAATATTATAATTATTATATAAAATTTTATCACGTCTTAGCATTCCAAAAGGTATAATTTCACTATTTATTAACTTGTATTTTCTTTATAATAATTTGAAATGTGCGCTCTTTAATTTTTGTTTTTAAAATTAAGAAATATACGTCACGGTAAACTACATTCCCTTCAACAAAATATTTTATTTAAAATTGTTTCGGAAATTTTTAAATTAATAAGTTTTCTAAGCGATAAATCAGATAAATATTGAGATATAAAACAATCGACATAGTTTTATTTAAATATTGATGATAATTTTGGTAAAGTAATCCCACGATTCATTATTAATTTGAATCGTACAGGGTCTAGAAAAAAAACTCTACCTCCTTGGCAGAGGTCGAGAAATATTTTTTTAGCTCCTTGTACGATCCAAATAAATAATTTAATTTAAATTTTGAAATTATAAATAAAATTCCGGATCTTTGAACTCACTCTTATTCCTCTCTCTATTTGTCTCTCCTCATTTATTTTGCTCATTCTCTATTTTTTTTAACGCTTTTCTTCTTCTTTTTTTTTTTCGCACTTTACTTATTCTTAGAGTGCATATAAGCATAATTCAAATAAGTACGAGCACGCCCGAGAATTTAAGTATAACGTAAATAGAATGTAAGCCAAAACATTAATATTCATTAAGAAATAACATAATCCTAGTTAGTAAGAGTTAGCCTTCCCCCGCACCGTAGTTAATCGGTATGGCAGGTTTTTCATTTATTTATTCAGGAAAGTATGTAAGTAATATATGTATATATATATTTGGGGGGGGGGGTAGTACAGAGAGTATTAAGCTGCATAACATAGACATAGTACTATAGGTGGAATATATAATTATACGTTTAGGAAGAAAGTTTCTCTATGTTTTATTTGTTGGGGTTCGGTCAAGGTAGATTAGGAAAATACCATAATTTTTTTTTAAATTGTATTTTTTTGTATCTACTTTGACCGAATCCCAACAAATAAAACATCCACTAATAATCTCACCGGTCAAAATTTTCCATTTGAAAGTTTCTGAAAGTTTTGAATCATAAAAATTTAAAAATAATCCAGTCTGTAAATATATGTAAATAGCTATAACTCTGAGTGTTGAAGAAAACATCAATAATTAGGACTATCAAGAAATTATATATAAAAGACGATTGTTTTTCTCTAAACGACCCAAAACGAATAGATAACTTATGTATGCGAAGAACAAAGATGGACGCAAATATATCTCCCATCCAAGGACATTAAATTTCTAACTCAATCTCTCTGTAGTCTTATATGATTCGTATAGCCGGATAACAATCGCATTTCTATCGATATTAGTAAAGTTTAATGTATATGCAGAATACTCCAGATTATCCGCTGGAAATCGTAAATAATAAATTTTATGTATATTCTTAATAAATACAGTAATTATCAGGACTAACACCACTTCTGCCGTAATTGCCAACAGAACATTCATGAAGAAGATATCCAAGACCTGCTTTTCTCTTCAAGAAAATTGGAGGGTGGTAAAACTATGACGCTAATGAGCTGGGTGTCGAATGCCTGAATGATGAAGAAAGGACTGACAAAGCGATGGGGAGAAGAAGAAGAAGATAGCCAAAGTGAAAGTGATGAAGACTGTGGGGAATGCAGAGAGGTGGGAACGAAACGTCTTTGCAACATGTCGACAGAACGCTGAGTATTTAGGGGAGCGAGATGCCGTCTGATTAGCTGGAGAACTGATGCTAAGAAGGCTGCAGACGAGAATCGAAGAAAGCGTGTGCACACCCTCAGCAGGAAATAAGCTCCCTTACACAAGAGCTGCGTGTATGAGCAGATTTCCCATGTTACGTTAAAGATGGATACAAGTAAAATACGAAATATAATTCAAAAGTTCTATACAACATTGGCTGTAACCATCTATGCTACATTGCTTAATTTCTTTCTTTTTTATTTCTTAAAAAATACATAAATTTATATTCTGTACACATATGTACATTTATTTATTTATCGAACCATATGTTTAGCATCTCCAATGTAGAATCAGTAAAAATTTGTTAAAATCTTTCAAAAGTCACATCATAGTACCAAAAAGAATACCATGATTTGCCCATAGAAAAATTACTAAAAATTCTTGACTTTAAAAATTGTAATCAAAGGAATTGTTTTCTACAATAAATTGTTTAAGTTCGTGTACAAATAGTTCTATTTTATCTTATTCGTAAATATCATTTGTTTGTTTATTTAGTTGGTTTCATGCAAACGTGTTCTCTTCAGTAGATATTTGCACTGTTAACGTCTTATATAATAAAACCAAGTTTGTAATTTTTATAAGATTTTATTATTCGCGGAATCATTGCCATCTAATCCAACGGATAATCGAACTGTATAAATAAAAGCATTAATAAGTAAAGTATATTTTTCTAATGGAGAGTTTTTTGATCGTAGAAATTATTATTAGATGTTTTTTTTGTTGGGATTCGGTCAAGGTTGACCCAAAAAATACAATTTAAGAAAATGTGAATTTTTTAATTATCTGACAAAAACTTTTTAATTATTGGCAGATAATTAAAAAAATACACATTTTTTTAATTGTATTTTTAGATCTACCTTGACAGAACCCCGATAATAAACATCTAACTATATTTTTCTATTTATTATTAAATTTTCCTTATATTTCAGTAGGATTTTTTTTATTATATAAGATCGCAACTTTTGTTTTATTCGTGTTTCTTTTTATCTGCCAAGAATAAAGTGAATTTAGTAATAAATAAAGGTGTGTTAAGAGTCTTTGTGTCGTGCAATATTCAGATATGATATGTAGATATCAGTGTCTTATTATACTTTTGTGTTTAGGTATATCATTGACGTAATTACTATATAAAATTGGCGAAAGTTTAAATCCCACAGAGGTTAGCTTGAATCAGAATTGTCAATTTGAGCATTCTTGAATGAAATATCATTCCAATTTGTTCACGAGACCTGAACACTGGCTCAAATTTAGTCCCGAACTTCTAGGGGAGTATTATTCGCTTCAAAACTTCAGCGTCGCTAGAGTTGACGGTTCGATCTCAGCCGCTCCAACTGCTCGGCTAACTCGAAGGAACCCCCTTTGAAGGTTGACTCAGGATCGGAAATAAAGCCATTAAAGCGGTGCGCTCAAGTCTGTCCAGGGCCGCGGCCGATGAGGTAAGGGGTGACTGCATCGCTCACGAACGAGAGGTGTACGTGTTCGGTCAGTGATCTGTCGAACCTCGCTGGGGGTACTCCCCGTGTTCCATGACGTCATCATCGTCAATACAACTCTAAGCGTCCAAGTCGCTCTCTAAGACACTTTTTATTTTGCTCTTTCCTACAAAAATAAAAAATGATACTCACCATCTATGTCACTGTGTCTTAAAGTCCTCTACTAGCCTATTTCCTTTCCCTTTTTAGTTTGAAATTCAAATTTCTCATTGTAACACAAAATGCTATTATGTTAGCATGTTTCTGGGGCGTCCCTCTGCCTGAAGCCTAGTTTCTGGACCTGATTGTTATATTTCTCATTTTTAAGAACTGCATTTTCGCCATCTATACCTATACCTACGCCACCCAAATAGGTACGTCTTACACTGCTACAGTAGTTACCCTAATGTACTCTTGACTGTTCAGAAATCCATAAATATAATTATAAAATTATACAAGTGCCCCGATCATTTCGCCATCAGCTTAGCCATTTTTATTAATAATTACCTTCAAATTATTAATTCTGAGACCTGTTTTATCGATAAGAAGTCAATAAATGGTAAAAACACCATGCGGGGTTTAAAAGATCCATAATAAAAGAAGAATTATAGAAATTAATCATCGAAAAAAAAATTAATGGAAGATATTTATCTGAACCCCAAAATTTTTAATGTTAAATTAGTCATATCAGTTTCTTATATAGTCAAGCATAGACTAATTACACAACAAGCCTTGATTTTGAAAAATCTTGATTCGATTTTCCACTGATGCTTAAGAAAAAAAAAAAAATAATAATTATCGTTCATTCTATGAATAGAACTGTTTTCCTATTGTTCAGTCTATGAAAAATATATTTTTCCCTATTTAATGCTCTACAAAAAAAAAATATTAAAAATATTTTATAAATATTGTTTATTTGTGGTATTTAATCCCACGTAAATTTTAACAATTTTTAGGGCAAGGGAACATAATAAAACACTAACTGTCCCAGCCAGGACTCGAACCTGGATCTCCTGTTATCCGGGCCGGCGCCTTTTCCATTTACGCTACCGGGACAAGCCTGATAAGTCCTTAAATTCCCCGCACTAGTGTCGAGAGTCTAACCCCCGAGGCAAACGGATATATCGTCTTATGCTTGAAGGAGCTGACATTGTCAAGCTGTTTAAATGACTCTCGTTATTCACTTTTAAATTTTAATTTTATAAATTGAATGGAAAACGCACCGGCCTCGACAGCAGGAGATCCAGGTTCGAGTCCTCGCTGGGACAGTTAGATTTTTTATTCTGTTCCCTTGCACTAAAAATTATTAAAAATATTTATGTATTTAATTTAAAGTTTATTTAGGAGTACGATTATAGCATATAGGACTCCCCTTCCAAACTTCTAAATCCTACCTTTCGTCCTCATTGCCTTCATAAGAGACATTTACTCTAATTAATGTATATATTTNTTGTATGTTAGCTTGAATTTTTATCTTAAAAAAATATAGATAACAAATTCGAAGTTAAGGTATTTTACTGTAAACTGCTGTATGTATAATATTTTGGTTAAGAGAAGGGAATCTAAATTGATATTTTATATATTCGTTGTTGATTAAGAAGAGTTTATATTACATAATAGGTGTAACAGTAATTTTTTTCGTTTTTATGTTCTACGACATTTTACGATAAATTCTTGCTATAAAGAATATATTCACGAATATAACATGGGGTGGTGCACGTTAACCCCTCCCGTTCAGTTTAAAGCTAGTTTTAATGGTCTTTTTTTTTTTTAATGCTCTCTCCAGCTTTAATAACCTATATTAATTTATTTAAACGCATTGGGAATAATTAATTATTAAGAACAATAAATGCAAGGGAATATGATAAAAAATCTAACTGTCTCAACCAGGACACAAACATGTATCTCCTGCTATCCGGGCATTAAATAATAAATGCAAGGATAGAATAAAAATCAAACTTTCTCAACCAGGAAACGAACCTGGATCTCCTGCTATCCGGCTTTAAATAATAAATGCGAGGGAAAAGAATAAAAAATATAACTCTCTCAGCCAGGACACGAACCTGGATCTTCTGCTATCCGGGCTGGCGCGCTAAGCAGGAGATCCAGACCTCAGGTTCATGTCCTGGCTGAGAAAGTTAGATTTTTTTTATTCTATTCCCTTGTATTTACTGCTTAAAATTTACGTGGGATTAAATGCCACAACGATAATAAATTTTGCTTTTAGTGTGGTATTTAATCCCACATTATTTTAAACAATAAATGCAAGGTAATAGAATAAAAAATATAACTCTCTCAGCCAGGACTCGAACCTGGATCTCCTACTATCCGGGCTGGCGTGTTGGTAATAAAGGTTCGAGTCCTGGCTGAGAATGATTTTTTATTCTAAAACCTTGCATTTATTATTTAAAAAGATAAAAGTTACCCCAATTTGTCCCACATAACCCGGATTTTATTTAAAAGCTTTTTACCTAATTCTTAAATAAATAAAAAATTCGACTGACAGGGACAGCTTAGCAACTGACATAGTACTATTCCTACAGATCATTATTATTTTTGCATAAGCTAAATTTGCTATCCATAAAATGTCTGAAAAAACTTGTGCCAAAATGAAAAATGAAAGGATTAAACAATGTTTTGGTAATTTAACGTTACATAATAAAATACATGAAATTTAGTAAAGCAATTTATTGGTGTTTTCTTAAAATGAGAAAGAATGTCTTTATTTTGAGTTCGAGTGATATCCCTCGCAATCAGGTTACAAGAAGAAGAAAATAAGCTTTGCTAAATCGATGTCCGGTTTGCGAATATATATTCCTTGCACAACATGTGATTCTGTCCAAATGTATTCCTAATGTGATAATACATCTGATAAGTGTCCCATTGACAGCTCCGTAATGAATGGACGGTATTGTGGACGCTACAGTAGAATGTCTGTCTCCATCTCTGAATCCTGTTTTCTGTCGCAGCTATCAACAGCTGAGCGATAAGCAGTGCGTTTTCCACAGCGGTAATCGGCTGTCGTCCTAAGTCTCTATTCCCCAGTGAGAACTCCTGCTGAAGAGATGGACGTCCCTGCGCCTGGCTTGTACAAGATCGTGGGATTCCTCAAGGTTGCCGATGAGGTATTTCTGCTCCATGTATATAGTCCTTCTGAGCGAATGTGTTCTCTCAAAGTCAGCAGATCGCTTTGGGGGGGTCTTTACAGATCCGGCGTGCTTGAATTACTTTCTGAGGATTTCTTTCAGCCGACTGGAATCAGATTACAGTCAATTCCACCGTCTTACCATAAGAAGTAAATTCCATCGCAAAGGATTCGTAATCTAAGCAGATTTAATTAAAATTTGATATAAATAAGAGTAAAATACGAAATTAAATATGAACCACAGAGAAAGTAAAAAGTATGACCACTAAATCTTGCTAGAGACAGGTCGGAAAGGAAGAGTGTGGGAAGCACTCACCCATCGCAGTTATACTCGTAAATACTTTCTTAAATATATGTTTTTCGTAAAAACATTTAATGAACTTATACGAAGATTACATATTATATTTACTATATNGGAAGAGATTGCCACATTGTAACCTCTCAAGTGCTATTATCTTTATTCAGGAACAAAATTATTTACATATTATAAAAAAAAAATTAAGCTCTTAATTTTTACTTAAATATTATTTTTTTGAGGTAACTAATCCCACGTAAATTTTAACAATTTTTAGTGCCAGGGAACAGAATAAAAAATCTAACTGTCCCAGCCAGGATACGAACCTGGATCTCCTGCTATCCGGGCAAGCGCGTTATCCATTTACACTACCGAGACAAGTCTGATAAGTTATTAAATTTCCCGCACTAGTGTCGAGAGTCCTGGCTGGGACAGTTGGAATTTTTATTCTGTTCCCTTGCACTAAAAATTGTTAAAAAATTACATTTTTATTCATATATAATAAAACAAAAGAATTTTTTTATTACTAAACTTTTATTTATTTATTACAATATGTTTAATAAAACATTTTGTAATTCGATCACAATGAAAAGTAAAAATAACATTCAATATCAACTTCATAAGGAGAGAAGGTGACCAATGACACTACTCTCAAATAAAATGTTTTTAAATAAAATGTTAAAAAATTACATTTAACACCAATTTTGTTTTACTTATAATTTTTTTCATAATGCTAATATAGAAGTCCTTAATTTTTTTTCTTCCTGTATCTTTCCTCCCCCTAAAATATTTATTTTATAATTTTAGCCATTAAAGAATTCATACAACGGTAAGCAAATTGATGAATTAAATACCGAATTTGGTTTCATAATTTTAAATATAATGCGGACGCTCGAGCGTTTACAAACTTATATATATATATCACGTAAATTTTAANATTTTTTTTATTTATTATGAATTATAATGGACCATGGAAATTTACTAAGAGTAGTTTGAAATTAGAAAATATTTAACCTATATATTAATGCTCATTAAATGAAAAAAAAATCTACTAATTGGGCCTTTTTAACAATATCTACATCAAGTAAAAAGTAATTCAATTTTTAGAAAAATTGATTTATGGGAAAGAAAAAAAAATATTGTTGAAAAAATGTTTGTTAAGATCCTTGAAAAATTATATTTGTAAAATATGAAAAATTTAGGTATCGGATAACTAATTTTATTTGTATAGTGTAAATTTTAAAAAGAATTTCGCTATTGAATCTCAAATTATTAAAAAGGTAGTTTTATTTATTCCTCAATGCAAGATGTTTTATGAAGAATATTGTTTTATAGAATATAGTTGCTCTTGTGTTAATATAAACATGCAAAATTACAATTTTTAAATCCTGAATAAATGTTAATAATATTTGTAACGGTTTATGGTCAATTCCCGTCCCTCTTGATTCAATTTGTAATTATTTATATCCAATTAATTATTTGAAGATGATTTTATAAAATAAGACACGTTCATTTTTTTTAAGTACCCATTTAAGCCTTCATATTTCAGTTTTGAACAAGTATTTTTAAGTTTTAAACAGTTAAAATAATAATAATACCAGGTCCATTTACAAAAGACAAACGGAAATGTGCACTTAGAAGAATAAAGAAAAAAAACATACTTAATTAAGAGCTAATAGTCCGCTGTAATGTTCACAAAAAACTCCTAAATTTTATCGCAGTTTCAAAGAACTTGAACATTGCTGTCTTAAAAAATTTAGCAAATAAATGGCGATTCAGTTGGTATTTTTGAACTATAATCGGTTCAAGTTTAAAATAAGAGCAATTAATGCTATAGTGAAAGAAATATGAAAATTGGGAAATACCATGTTCAACGTAGCATAAGTATAGTTAAAAACTTATTTGTTTTTTGGAGAGTTTTTTGACCGTAGGTATTATTATTAGGTGATTTTTATTGAGGTTCGATCAAGGTAGATCCAAAAAAATACAAATTTAAAAAAAAAATACACTTTTTAGAAACATTTGTAATTTTTTTTGGATGTACCTTGACCGAACCTCAACAATAATCATCTAATAATTGTTATTCATATTATTTAGGTTGTTCACGAATTTTAAAATTTTTAAACAAGACTATGGATAACAATATCCACTCGATATCCCAAAATGACAGTGAAAGATCATTACATCAATAGTAAGGTTCTATTCTAAAAGGTTTTTAGAATAAAGTAGTGTTTACAAAAATAAATATGAATTTGTTCTTGTTAATTCTTTTTTTCTTAGATGATATATTCACAGTTATTGATGTAATGATACACCACACTGTCAATTAAATTTTTGTCATCAGTGAAGAGTATTCAAAAATGGTCATTTAATGTAAGACTGAAACGTTAAAGTTGTTTATATAAGCCCTGTTTTTACTCTAAATAAATAACAGACAATCAACATATATATATATATTTTGCTAAATCGATGNTATATATATATAAAATTTTGTGTATGTATGTGTAAATAAAACCACAACCAATCAAATGTATAAATATGTTTAATTCTGTATGTATAAGACCTCTATACTAGTAGGTAATCAAGTATCTCCTCCCTTCCCTCCCTCACCACCCCTCCGAAATTTGTACATTTAAGGAATTTTGTACACCCCCCTCTCTCTACTCCACCCGTCTCTGCCACGCCTCCTTCATGCCTGTCTCGACAACTCTGATTGGGTCAGTCAGACGAATGGACACACTATCTACCTGCCACAATGTCCCTGTCGTCCATTCTCGTCTCCTCCTTCAAGACGTTCACTTACATCGATCTGAGACTCCTCATACTCATCCTATTTCTTATTAGATACCTAGTGAAGGCTTTGTTTCTATTTCAGGTCAGTCCGCCGACCGTGAGAAGAACCGGAGAGGATCCAAGTTATGTGAGTATACTACACTTCAATAAGATTAATAATTATTTCCCCTCTGAGATTTGCAGGTATTTTAAAGACTTAATCCTTCTTTAAGGAAGAGATTGCCACATTGTAACCTCTCAAGTGCTATTATCTTTATTCAGGAACAAAATTATTTACATATTATAAAAAAAAAATTAAGCTCTTAATTTTGAAAACACTGTGTGGCAACACAATTAAAATATAATGTAATTAAAAATAAGTTCATTTCAATAAAAATGTACACATTTAAATTTTTTGTCGGTTGGCTTTAGAGACCCGAGGATCCTTAGTTATGTATACTTAGCCAGACCTTAGTGATCCATACCTGCCTTACACCCCTTCATAAACACATTGGGATATAAGATAGGGTAGTTTTTTTCCAGGAGCAGGGTGATCAAACCTACACCAAACCGCCGCTAAAATTTGTGGACTTTTTTTTCTTTTTACTCCTTTAGATGAATATGTCACATTTAGACTGACATACCTCATCAATACGGAGAGGCCGGAGTCCTTTCAACACCTAAGGGAACACCAGTCTTCCCCCAGACTCCTAGTGAATTCTGGTAGAGAACTTTGCAACTAATAATTCATAACTACGAACTGGGATAAAAACCTTCAGTATGGGTAAATAATCTAAAGGCTTATTATCACTACCAATGAATATAGAACTATCATACCTTCTATTATCTGTCTTCATTGGTTTCTGCAAACCATCTTCTCTTGGCGAGCGCTTTCAGACATTGTCCATCCTCTTGGCGGAATACATGTGGTCACTGTCACTGTCTGTATTCAACAGCAGTTGACCAATGAAGACGGATAACAGAAGTTATTATTAATTAACCCATATAAAGTTAATTATCAAATTATTTATTATTATCGAAATAAAAATTGCTTTTGGCTCTTACATCGCCCAGCATTGTGCTCCTCTCAATTATTTTATTTCATGTATATGATAATTACTTTGAAGTAAATATAAAAACTGAGAAAATTTTATTTTATTTGAAATGAACCTTGAATAAGTCAAGAGGATAGATGTTCTTCGCTTCTCTGAAAAACAAAGTGCAATATTTATTGAAAATCAACAATAAATACCTCAATAATCAAATTTATATTGAATTAAACAATTGAAATTGCATTGCATTGGTTCTTACACATCATCTTATTAGAAAATTATCTATAAAAAATGTGTCTTTATTTAATTTTTTTTTTTATTATAGATAACTGTAAGTAGAGATGGATGGGGGTTCAATTATATTGTATTAATTAAGTTATTCATCACTTATTTATTGAAATATCTACTAAGGTTTTAATAAACCAAAAAGAAATATTTATGACAACTTAGTCACAATACATTTTTTTAGATTAAAGAGTATATAAATGTAATATATATACA
>KZ809019.1:74046-88506 GCA_000696205.2 Oncopeltus fasciatus | reverse complement strand
TATATATATATATATAATCTTTGATTTCAAAAATGATTCATTGGATAAAAGATAACTCTTTTAAAAACCTCCGAAAGCTGGTAAATAAGGGATGATGTTAAATTAGGAAATTATCTTTTCCACTAATCTCCATGTTTCTTTTATAAGCCAAATAATAACAAATATATTAAACATTTTATGTATCTTTTTGGCTTCACGCTACAGGTATACTTCGCCAAAAACAAATATAAAAACTTCTTCAAAAAAGAGATTCTCCCCAAAAAAAAAAAAAAAAATTAAACCTCAGTTAGTGAATTTTATTTTCCTGTTTTAAAAAGAAAGATGGGGTTTGATGCCCAACCCTTTTAGTTGCATTTTTTACTTCTTACTTAAATTAAATGTTACAAAATTACTTTTGATTGTTCTGAATTGATGACGATCTCAATAAGGAAAATAATGACTCCAAATATTCCTGCTTAAAAGTTTTAAGAAAAAAAATCTGTAATGATTATTTTCTTTGTCAAAAATAATACTTTTTATCCTCATTAATTTCCATTTCAAATTATTGCTACTAATACTTTTTTAATTACATCAGAGCAACATAAATAATTCAGTATTTAATAAATAAGTACCAAATTTGGAGTACATACTTTTTTAATACTAAATGTATTTATTAGTTAAGAGTACGTATGAGCTTGTAAACTGGTCACTAATACTTGTAGGGATGTATTTCATAATTTTTTTTATACCTCCCTCTCATTGGACAAATATATTAAACAACAATGAAAATAAATTATTTTATATCTCCCACTCATTGGACAAATATATTAACTAATAACGAAAATAAATTATTTTACATCTCCCGCTCATTGGACAAATATATTAAACAATAATGAAAATAAATTATTTTATTGAAAGTAAATAAGCAATGATCACAGTGATTATTGAGGCATCGGGTGGGGTTAGGATGTTTTTGAGCTTCCTCTCCTTATGCAGCGGGTTCAAATCAGGCAATAAAAAATTTCAACTTAATTAATGAAAAATTGTAATTTTATAAAATTAATTTTTATAAAATTTTTACAAATAAGGCTTGTTATGCAGGAAATGTGTGGTTGCAATAATGATAGTTGGGCGCTTCCCCCACTCTTCATTCCGAGCCAGTCTTGTAGAGTAATGTCTAGTAGTCTTATTTACACCTTTAAAGTGGTATCTTATGTAAAAACTTCTGTGGCATTGACTTTTTTATATATAAAACAGTTTAACATATTTTTTTTTTATTTATTCTTTAAATAAATAAGTTTGAATGAAAAAAAGATGATGAATGAAATCTATTTTCACTATTTTAATATTCTGGACACTAAGGGGCGTACAAGAAATATACATAAAATTTGAACGCACCATATTTTTTATAAGGGTTTGAAGTAATACAAGAACCTTAGAACTCCTTACTTGGGGAAATATGCTAAAATTAAGACATAATCGATAACAGGTGGGGTAACTTGTTGACCAGTGGTTACACTAGTGTGCTCTAGTGGAGCAGAACGGTACTATCTCTCCGAGGCCTGTTGTAGTTTCTGTTATTTATGTAGGGGTCGCTCCGAGCACACTGAATTATGCACTTAGTTCTGCGGACTTTGTTCCTGAACGCCTGGACTCGAGTTCCTACAAGACTCTGAACATAGCGCTCTTTGTCGCTGTTTAACATCTTCTGCTATTCAAACAAATTATTATATTTTCTCTTGGGATGTGTATCTCTACTATCTTTAATAAAAACTCTTGTCTTTCCGCGGTAAAAACTTTTATTGATGCCCTGATTCCATGTTATCTTCAGGAGGTATTCTTTGTGAGATTGGAGTAGACTTTGAGGGTCTGCGTTCGGCCTTGGCGATCTGGTCTCTCTCTCAGAAGCCCTTATAGGAATCACATCCTCTCTGTCCGTCGGTGTTCTTAGTACGGTGGCATAAATAACCCCTGGCCTTCACAACAGGTACAGTTCGACTTTTTAGAGGATTGCATACAAGGAAAGTCCAGCTGCACATATTCATCAACTGCCCATCTGAGGAAGTCATTGTTTTGCTGATATTCAGCACAGCTGTTGGAAAGCAAAACGAAAAAAGACTTCGTTATTTGAAAAAATGGACCAATACGAGTGTAGAATTACCTGCAACGTCGATTGGAAGTAAATGACTTTTGTGTGTGTGTGTAACGGGCGCAATATTTAGTTAAGAGTAATGAAACATAAAAAAGATTTTTTTATTTTATAAAAAGCATGTTTTAATATATTTTAAGAAGAATTGACCCGATAAAAAAGTCCCGCTTTACTCAAACGACAAATTTCTAACTTTACAACCTAAATCCCAAAATTAGTCGCTTTTCGTACGAGCATGAAAGGGTGATAAACTTAAATTTCTAGTGTGAGAACAAACTTTTTTTTTTCCTGTGTGGTAGGGAAATATTTAGCAGAGTAATATATAAGCAATGAATGTTTGTCAGTTTGCTTGATAATAAATAACAAAATCAACACTGAATTTTTTTTTTCAGTTCTAGTTTGTTTGAACCATAAATTTTTACTATGCGTCTTAAAAGCAAGTATTAATTGTTTTTCCTGATGAAATTCAAGATGGTTAAAGAGAAAAATCGGACAAATTGGAGGATTGCCTCAACTTTCAAGTGGGATTTAAAAAAAAAAATTTCTTTGTAGACATAATACACATTTTAGAGCAAACAGAATTCCATTTTTGTCATTTTTATCAAATTTTCTCCATAAGTATAGAGAATTAATAGACATGGAAATTTTACAACAAATATTTTTTAACTACTTAAGAATTCGAATATTTTCCGCGTGGTGGACTATATATATATATATATAGGGGAAGAAATATATATTCAGGCATGGATGCATATATGCATATGCACAATTAGGGCTGGTACAGGCCTAGCTCAGAGGAGACCGTTGGATCAGTTCGACAATGCTTGTAGCCGGATAAAATTAAAAATAGGCAATATATTCCATATTGTTTCTCTTCCGAAAAAAAATTATAGAAATAATAAATTATAAATATAATTNTCTATTTCCATAATTGTCAACTTTTCCTTTGCCCCCTTGATATTTCAAACTTTAAAGCCTTTCCAATTATTAAATATAAATTGACTGAAGACTGAAATCTCAATGGCCTGAAAAGGCTTTAACTTCCTATTGGCAATCCTGTTTTGATAATTCCAGGACATAAGGGAATCCAGGGGGAAGAGAGAGGAAATATAGGACTGTTTTAGGAGGGCAGTACACAGAAAATGGACACCAATCATCTGTAGGGTACCAAACTCCTTAGATAGGATTTAAGCCTCCCGACACACGCTGTTGATAACCTACTCTGAAAATAAGTCATTGCCTACAGTTCCAAATAATTTATCGAATTTTCCAAAAATGTCTTAAATTAACCCAACCAAGATATTTACTTATTACTCCTCGCAGGACATGGTTCCAAATGGGAGAGGGAGTTTTGCAGAAGAACTATTTTGAAAAATCATTTATTTCTCAGCTGTTGCTAATTTGAAAGAAAAAAAAATCATTTTCAGTATGTTTTACTAAATGCAATGTTTTTCTTATGTTTATTTTTCAATTATTTTTTTTAAAAGTAATTGGTATGGTTAGTGTTATGGACTAGGGACTAAGATTACTAAGCTACATCATCTCCATTTAGCTTATAAATTATAAATTAGTCATTGCATTTTAGTTTGTCAATTTTTAATTATGAGTAAATTAGCTATTTAATTTATTTTATTGTATTTGTTTAATTTTATTAAGTAAATGAATTATTTATTTATTTAAATTTAAAAGATAAATTTGATAGAGAAATTTGTTTCCTTTACGCTAGTATGTATTACGTTGGTAAAATTATTTCACTTTGAACATGGCCAAAGTTAGCTCATTAGGAGCTAATGAACGAGAGATGTGTTAATAGTTTGTGTGGGAGGAATAAGAGATGTGGTGAAAGGTAAAAAGAGAATGTGGGAATTAATTGTGCGTGGAATAGACTGAGGTGGAGAGAACATGAGGAGAAGAAAGAGAGAGAGGAGTGCTCAAGGAAGTGCATGTGTGAGTGGGAGTGTTATAAAGAGGGGAGAAGGCATTGAAAGGGTTAATAGGAAAGGGCGAGGGAGAGGGAGGAAGGAAGATCAAGTGACCGAGAGCGAGGAGTGAGAGTAGAGGGAGCGATAAGGGATGGCGAGAGGGGTGGGGGGAGGGTAAGGGTCGAGAGTGGGGGATCGATGGGGATGCTGTATTGGGGTGTTGTCATAGAGACGGTTGGTGGTAGAGGGGGTGCAGGGCCAACCCTGTCTGTAGTACGCCCTTAGTGCAGTCTGCAGCGTCTCCCTCTGTCTGTCTTCCTGACACTGTTGTGGCTGGTGCCGTGCGTGTACTTTCCGGAAGTGCTTTGTCATGTAGCTTGAGTTAAGTAGATTCTGTTCTTAAAAGATCCAGTGTACAAAAGTGCGTGTGTTGTGATTGTGCGTCGGTGTTCATACTGCTAAAATATATATTTCCTATCAAGCAAAATACCCTTTCCTGGAATAGCGGTTTGCTCTTTTCGGCGTTATCTCTCCTCATTCTCTGGCCTTTCCATCGGTGCGATAAGAGGGTTCTTCGGCAAAGATAAGGCTGGAGCCGGTGCAGCAGTACACGAAGATGCAGCGAGAGGTGCCGCCGGATGCTGAGGACTGTAAGGAAGGCCTGGAAATGACTTCCGCCTGTCTTGTGCAGACTCTTTGTCAGAGACTGGCTCTCACTCTCTGGCAGACCGCTTTGCACCTAAGGACGCAGAAGGTACTTGGGAATTCTTTCTTAGATCCTTGATAATGCTTGGTTTTGAGTAAATCACCTTCGACACTCTTAAAGTCACTTGCATCCACAAGAATAAGATACTTTTCAGTATGCTTTTTAGGAGCTTAATCACTAAATAATGATTTATTTAATCACTTAAATAATTATATTAATTTTAGGGTGTTATCCAACGTTAAATTTTCCAAAAGAAATGCAAAGGGTGCCAGAAAAAAAAAATTATTTTTTCTAGCTCCCTTTGCATTTCTTGTTGATTACTTACTGGGCTTTCTTACACCTCCAGGAAGGTTAAAAGATAGGTAATCTCCCTAAGTTTTCTGACCGGCACTTAATTCTGTGCAGATTAGTATTCTTTCTGCTTTCCTACAGGCCTTATATCTATTAATAATAATTTGTTTTCATACAGGTACTTACATCTGTACAGATTTGTTATTCCTTCTTTGATTTCATACCGGTACATACTTCTATACAAATTGGTATTCTTTCTTTAATTTCATACAGGTACTTACTTCTATATAGATTGGTATTCTTTCTGTTTCCCTAACGGCACTTACTTCTGTACAGATTGGTATTCGTTCTAAGGTTTCATAAAGGTACTTACTTCTGTACAGATTTGGTATTCTTTCTGTTTCCTTACCGGCACTTACTTCTGTACAGATTGGTATTTATTCTATGGTTTCATACAGATACTTACTTCTATACAGATTTGGTATTCTTTCTGTTTCCTTACCGGCACTTACTTNATATTTATTAATTATATTTATAGTATTTTTATTCTGAGGCGATATAAATAAGAAGAATGTATTTTTTACTTAAACGCATTTTTGAAATGTATTCCGATGTGTTGGCTCTTATCGGAGGAAAAAAAGAAAGCCTTCCTTGGTTCTTGTGGCCATCGGACACGATTTCATCATCTTCCCATGTAAGTCTGGATCGTCCCTGGGCTCTTCTGCCCTGCACTTTGACCTCAAGTGTGGTAAGGACCAGCTCATCGTCATCATCATCATGGCTAAACTCCCCGTCCATACAGTTGTGGGTCAGTTGCACAGAGCCTCCTCCGGGACACTGTCCTCTGTGGGCGTCCTCCACTCTCCCTCTTTGAGGACACGATTTCCTTAAATTATCTTCCCATGTAAGTCTGGGTCGTCCCTGGGCTCTTGAGCCCTGCACCTTGGCCTCAAGTGTGGTAAGGACCAACTCTTCGTCATCATCATCATAGCTAAGCTCCCCGTCCAAACAGTTGGGGATCAGTTGCACAGAGCTTCCTCCAGGGGGCTCTGTGCTCTGTGGAAGATTTCTGTTCATCATCTTCCCATGTAAGCCTGGGTCGTCCCTGGACTCTTGAGCCCTGCGCCTTGGTCCCGCGAGTGGTTAGGGCAATCCTTTCAGTATCCCTTCTTATGTGGTGCCCAAACCTAGGGAGCTTGCCTATTCCATACATTTTCTGAGGGGGAGGGGGGGCCGTCCTATGTAGGCCGCCTCGATGTTCTGGACGGTAGGTACTACCTAACTTACTTATACTAAAAATTAAAGTGTGTATATATTTATACATATAATAAAACACGCACGCACGTGCCCTTTTAATACCCTGTAGGAATGAAGAAAGATCCCTGCCAATTCCTACATATTCCCTGTAGGACAAGCCCTCCCCCGTCTCCTGGGAAATCATCATCCCAACAACCATTCTCCCAACAACCCTGACTTAGTACATTAATCTCCAGTGGTATGTATGAAATCTACTGTATACGTTATAAGTAAGTAACTTAACTGGTATCAGCATTTTGCTGTACAATATTGAATTATAATTAGAAGTTGAAATAAACCGACAGTGATTGAACTATTTATGGAATGCGCAAATTATTGAGTCCGTCTCACAGGAGCTCCATAACCCTAGTAGATTTCCCATGTTCCATTGAAGATGTATATAAATAAGTGTGAGAAGAAATTAAATTTGCAAGTCATGTAGAAAAATATGCTTAAATGTTGAGACAACTAAAGTTTTCTCTAGACTGGAAGTGCTCAAATTCGTAAAATTACATTCGTAAATTTCTCAACTTATCAGCGTTTTTCATTAAAATGTTGTGGATCATAAATGCCGGAAAATTAAATTTGATTTCTATTTTTGTCCATAATGTTTTACAAAACTCGAAGATATCATCATTAGAAAATATGGTCTCCCTCCAAGGTTTTTTTTTTTTTTTTTTTTTTTTTTAACGAAAATCTAAGATTCATTATTACTTGAGACTATGATAATGATCATTATGGCCCTAAATGATTACGGAAACATACAAATTCTTCGGTGATGGGTAAGCCCACGTGAACAACATAGGCAGAAGAGCCAATAAAACCTTTCCTCATCCCAAACAAACACAAACTCATGGTGGCCATGTGTTCATGAAGTACAGATTACCCCCAACCCGAATTTGTTAATGCAGTCCAGAAACTAAGTCAGATATTTTTTTCTTTTGGGGAAACTATTTCCAATAAATCATTTAACAGAAAATCTTTCTAAATTATTCATAAATTTTCTCTACATTTTTAATATTAGTTATCAAATAATATTATCTAACGTAAAATGAAACACAATTGTATGTACAACATGATTTGGACAATTATGTACTTAAGTAAAATTATTTGGTAAAATTATTAAGTAAAATTATTTGGCTATGACAAATCTATAATAATAAAAAGACGTAGATTCTATCACTCCTATCGAGTTATAAAATCTCAAGGTTTTTAGCTGTAACTTTGTTAGAGTTATGGCTCTTTAGAAATTTCAAATGCTAATTTCACCCCTATCATTTTTCATTTGTTTAACCCGGGAGAACTCGCGCCCCAATATGAGAAACGAGAACTCGCGTGTTAGGGAATCCCTCACGCCCCACCATTTTTACTGTTTTGATCTCAAAATAACTTCTAAGAGCAGATAACCACCGCTTTTTGGTTTTCACAGCANTATTTATATATATATATATATGTATGTATGTGTATGTATTAAAAATTATCATAATGGTAATTTTATATTTTATGTCTATATAGTACTTTTAGTAAATCGATTTTATAGTCCATTTTTAGGACTAGCTGACTTGAAACTGAAGCTTGAGAAGGTGGACTATTTTTTCTTGCTCATTTTTTTTTAATGTTTTTTTTTATTTTTATTTTAAAAGCGAATTTAAATTTAAATTTCATTTTAATCCGTTAAATTTGTTACTTTTAGTGTGTATATGTAATGTACATGTAATTAATTGTAGATAATTTCCAATTGGTATATTTGTTAATTTGTTCCTGAATGATTTCTCATCTAAAGTTATGTGTGTTACTGACAGATTCCTCATGTGTTTTTGTTATCTTTTTTTTTTTTCTACCGACCCACTCTTATTGGCTATCTGGTTTTGCTGCATCATTCGATTTCGAAAACTTGTCTGAGAAAAATGACACGCATATATCTTCAATGACTGCCGATCGAATGTACATTGCGAGCTTACCTTGAACGAGACAACGGAGGAATTGCTCAATCGAGATTCGGTAGAGACACTCGACAGCTCAAAGGATTCCCTACCACTCCCACCTCCCCCACCCAAAAAAAGAAGGAACCTCTGTCGCACACAAACATCTCCTTCCTCCCAATCTCCTTCCAATTTTCCCCCTCGTTTCCTGCCAAATCTTCCCTCCTTCCAATCAGATGTGGATGTTATTGCCGGACCTCAGATGTCCCTTAGGTGTCCTTTATCCTTCCAATGATAATAAATTCCCTCCAGTCAAGGGAATGCTTGATATGTCTCAGATACTTACATATGTATCACCAATACAGATATATAAATAAACCACCATTAGGCACACAGACAACTATGTCATCACAGTACGTGAAAAACCCTTTAAATGATTTACAATAAAAACACCTTATTTTACTACAGTGTACTAAAGGCCTCGCAGGCATAAGGTGTGCAATTGGAAAGTATTCTATAATGTATTCCATCTAAGAGATGGAGAGAGCAAAAAAAGAAGTTCGTTAGCGTTCTTTGAGACTTCCTTCCTACAAAAGCTCTATTTTTAAAGTAATTTCTCAGCTATGTGCTACTTCAATTCCCAAGCACATTAAAAAAAAATTCATAATCTAAATCATGATGATAATTAGGGTAAAGTAATCCTACATTTAATTATTTATTTGAAATAATTTTATTTGAGCCAGAAAAAAAACAGAAAAAAAAAACCACTCCCCTACTGTAGTAGAGAGTTTGTTTCTAGCTCTCTGTAAGATTCAAATTAATTTTATAATTATTTCCTGGCCTTAAAATAATTTTTCAAATATACTAGCCAAGAATTTTTCTTGTCAATTAGTTGTTTGTTTGCATGTTTTTTTTTTTTTTCAAATTGGTTCTTTTTCAATATTGTTTCCATAAACTTTTAATTGTCTTACACAGCTTTCTACTTTCATACTCTTGATATCACATTATATTATAATTCTCTATTATACTAATTTCAAATATTACTGTATTCTCATGACATTGTATTTCTACAGCCCTGAAGATGGCTTACAATGTAAGCCGAAACGTTGGCAGATAATCCTTCATTAAAAAAATACATTTTTTAACTTGTGTTTTTTGGATCTACCTCGACCGAACCCCAACTAAAATCATCTTAGTATACTAGCCAAGGTTCAGAGGAAACCTCCTTAAAGCCAGAATTTTTTCTACCAACATGATGGCTTTTCTGTTTGATAAATATAAGACAGAAATGTTAATAAGCATGGAGTATAGAAAATAGAATGTGATTTGAGAGATAATAAGTTGATTTAAGAATATAATTGGAAATCAATAATTATTAAAAAAATTATAAATATTCATTTTCTAAAACCAAGTCCCAACCAAGTCATATTCAGGCCCAGTAATCATAACAGAATGTTATTTAAAGAGTCACAGAAAAGATAATTATTATTTAAGTGTGAATGTAATGTTATGTATCATTTATAAATATTAATTTAGTTGTGGTTTATTATCTTTTTAGAATATTAATTTATTTATTTTAGAAATTACATACTGCACAGCGTGCATCTTGCAATGTGCTCTCATATGATATTCAGGCAATTAAACAGAAAAAAAAAGTTTGAGTGTTAATTAAATTAATTATAATATTAATAATAACAATAACATTGGTTGTCGACTATGAAAACAGACTATCTGTTGAAAGGCTCTCGATTGTGGTAGGATCATCTTCTGGAAATCTGAGTTTTCTTTGCTAAGCATAAGCGAAAATGTTCCGCAATTTTGGGTAATATCTGAGAAGATGGCAAGAATGACAGGATGCTTTCAGAACGTAATCCTTCAGTAGATTTTATCTGTCAGTCATGAATATTTGATCCAGCTGGCACGACGTCCCCTCTCGCCTTCACGATAGCCCTGAAGATCCGTAAGCCATCTATGTAAGCCGAAACGTTGGCAGATAATAAAAAAAAGTACATTTTTGAATGGTATTTTGGATCAACGTTGACTGAACACCAACAAAAAACATCTACTAATAATCTCTACGGTCAAAAACTCTCCATTTGATCTTAATCCTTCATTATTTTTATGATACGAGAGAATGGTTCAGGCGACTGCTCAACTGTAAGAGTCTGTTGGTTGAGAGGAAATGATCCACATCTCCAGTGTGGCTTAGGAAAACTCCGGATAGAGCTATTTCTCCAGGACGAGCTCCAGCAGAGCGGACTTGCTTTATGTGCCTGTCTGTGTGCTTGTCGTAGAGCTGTTGTATTGTTGTTTTGTTCTCCAGCTGTGTGCTCTGATTGCTCCTACATCGGCCTTGTACCCATTCCTTTCTGCTGCATTGTCCATGGCGTACATATGTCGCTGGTCCCTTTCTTTGTCCAGTCCGCTGGCTGACCTGCTGTTGTTGGATTCGTTTTGCTCGAGTATTTGATTGGCCTATCATATCTGCATACCGAACCAACAAGTAATTAACTCCATAAAGTGGCCTTACCTCAAATAAAAAAGTTATGGTTTACATAATGAATACTTATTAAAATTCAAGGTACATAAATTAGCTATGATAGATTATACAAACTCAAATTTACTTGAAACTATTAAATGATCTGAGAAGTGTAATTACGCAATATTTAGTTTAGATTATTGAAACTCAAATTTGTTTAGTGATTTGAAAATATAATAATATAAGTTCGGTTTCGCAATCTCTGTGAATTCAAATCCAGCCCAGGGCTAGCTTTTACCAATATATAAAAGCTTGTACACAGCCATGGGTGTTTATAATTGGAAGACAACCTGCGTATATCTCCTCCCTCCATGACTCTTCGTAGTTAAAGGGGGGCTAACATTTGAAGTTTTAAAAATGAGAATACTTTAGGAGTTTAACAGCGAAATAGAACAATTATGAGCAGGGGTTTACCTGTATCATAAAATTTCATTATGTGGTATATAAGCCATATGGCATATTGCTATTAAATACAATATAAAAGGTTGAGTACGTAATTAAGTGAAATCGGACATATAGGAGTTGAGGGTTACCTGAAATGTCACAAAGATCCCATTTAATCCTTAAATGTCTTTCTTATTATGAACCAATAGGAAAAAAGTTTTAAACTCAATTGTTAGAAAATAAAATTTTACACCTATCGTGTTTTTTTTATATCTTTCAATAAGAAGATATTGACAATTATTCAATATAATGTGTTTATCTCTTCACATCTGATATCAAATGAAAATGAATTTTTAACTATTTTCAAAATTAGGAATATTCTAAATTTAGTTTCTATGTTTCAAAAGTTAGGAGTTTATCAACTCCCGGCTATACATTATTAAATTACTCTCTTAATATGAATTACTTTAAAATATATGGACAAAATGAAGGTTTAAAAACCACATATTATAGATATCGTATATATGTCGCATATATTTCCGTAACACTACTATATTAAGATAAAAATTTTGGATTTGCCCAAAATGCCTCTTCACTTAATCTGAATTAAGCCATACAACTCATCCAACGTGTTATTGGAAGAAGTTCAAATACCATATTATGTTTATTTTATTTTTAAAATGTTGGATACAATAGACTTATGCATATCATAAAGATGTTTTGAATACAATTGTTATTAACATATAGCCTATCACTCATGGCACTTTATGGTTTCATAAGTCATATAATAACAAGGATAAAGAAGATATATTATGCATGGTGTTTATATCGAAACTGCTTTAATGGCGATTAAAGAAAAATATTGTAAAAAAAAAAAAGAAAAAAAAAATGTGGTCTGTTTTATCAGTTGGTGTTCGACGACTAAACTCAATCTCTAAACAAAGTCATATAAACTACAGAAGCAAGGAAAGAGAAATTCCTTTGTCGCTTGTCAATTAATTTAATATAATTATTATTTTTTTGCTTTGTGCAAAGCGAGTGGCTACTATCGATATCCATTATTTGTTTACATGTAATATATATATTGCATATTTATTAAGACTCTTGAGATTAATGGGTTTTTTTTAAATCACCTGTGTTCCAGAAGGTCACGAGTCACTATTCAATCCACGCGTGCTTATTACTCAAAGAAATAGTTACCTGTAATTACATGGAATCGCATTGTCGCACTTCGAAGTTATTTATTGTAAAGATTACAGTCTGTATGCTGTCTTGAGACTACCTCGACCTCCCAAGATATATTTATAATCACTAATGTATCATTTATTTTAATTCCAGCCCGTATAAGTATCCACTTAATACCTAATGATGACTATGTACATATATTTTATTCGTGCCATTTTGGATAATTACATCTGAAACTGTATTTATCTTGTCGTACAAACTCTGAAATTTCTCCTGAGAAAATAACTCATACTGAGAGGACAATTTATAAAGCTGAAGATTACTTGATATTATTATATCACTCTTATAGGCTCTCATTGATTTTTTTAAAATTATTATTTATAAGTTTAATTTATTAACCTTTTTTTTTTACAACTGTTTCAGAATGCGGCTGATTATTCGTCGAGGCCGAACACACCAGCCAAACAAGTAAGTAATTGTTTTAATAATGATAGGAATAAGTTTTTACAATAGGTTTTATTGATAACATTTACTGATTGTTTGCTCAGACCAGCAACAATGATAGAATTGCAGGGAGAATGTTAATGGTGAGTTTATTTTTGACGAACGTCACAGAAGAGATGTGAGTTCAGTTCACCTTTCTTGTCTTAATTTCCTCCTATTCTATGAAGAACTCATGTCCAATTAGGACTTGTTGTTCCAGGGGTGCAACCAGGAATGCTCTGGCTCATTGTGAACAGAAGCACAGAAAAAAGATGATAATTATAGTGTAATGTATATTGAAACTGGGGTCTTCGGTTCGGGGGTGTTAAGCTTTAGTCAGGAGACTTACCTTACTTTATGTAGCATAAGCAATAGAATTTATTTGTATTTTTTTTTTGGATTGTTTATCGATTTTTCATGCCAAAATAAACTTATGTTTGATTTTATGTTAGAATAGGTGATAAAATACTATTTAATTGTGACTAAACAAGATCACTATAATTATTAAAAAAATTATATACATAACAATAAATGCAAGGAAATAGAATAAAATTTGTTGGGCTCGGCAAGCAGGAGATCCGGGTTCGAGTCCCGAATAAGGTAGTAAGATCCTTTTATTCTATTCCCTTGTGTTTATTGTATAAAATAATGTGGGATAAAATACCACAACAAATACAATATTTATAAAATACATAACTTCTTGATCTTGTGAAATTTCTATAATCTTGCAAACAAAGGCACATTCAACAATGAAGGAGAAAAGACACAAACTTCGCACTTTTCAGTTATTATTAAAGCTTTCGGAATCTATGTACTCATCATCAGAGCAGGTAGTCTGAATCACGACATGCGCCCTCTTGAATTGGGTACCAGGCTACCAGCTCTGATGATGAATACATAGATTCCGAAAGCAGATAAGCTACAATAATTGAAAATGATAAATGGGAATCATTATAAGTAAAATCTATATTTCTTAATTAATTTTCAGTATTTTAAATTTCAGAGGATATGGTGGTTTCAGGTCTTTAGTACAAGGTGCTTTGAAATAGTGACATTGTAGTGTGTTTAGCAAGATATGTCATTTTTGCAAAACACGATATGAGGTTAATAATATGAAAATATTTAAATAATAAAAGAATGCCAATATAAATGTTTCTTGGTTTGATATAGGTCAGTATTAATATTAATAAATAAATCAATAATATAATAAAGAAAATGCTAAACAGTAATAGGACACTTCAGACAACACAATCCTTTGATATTGGAATAGAATTTTTTTTTTTTTAATGTCATTTTACAGTTTTCTCAATCAGATTGCAGGAATGTCAATGACACTTCTACTGCACGAAATGGACATTTTGAAATTCTCAATAATATATATATATACAATAAAAAAAATGTCCCTCATGGTCGAACTGCGAATATATATATATATATATACAGATACATAATAATTATTTGGAATAATTAATTAAATATTTGTACATTCTATCGTATTTAAGAATGAATTTCAAAATGCCTTGGTCATCAATTGACAGTTACTGACCTCTAACAACCAGTGACCATACTCTCTCTCCCTCTCTCTCTCTCTCTCTCTCTCTCTC
>KZ809019.1:60057-73725 GCA_000696205.2 Oncopeltus fasciatus | reverse complement strand
AAAAAAAAAAAAAAAAGTAAACCGTGGCGAGATCCAAACCCGCGTTTTTTTTATTATTAGCCAGCTGTGCTTACGTGGGCCCTAATTCCGTCTTGTCATAAACTTTTTAGTAATAGGAACTTAATAATATGTATTATTACATTATTTTTATGTATGTTATTTTGGACTCTGAAATTAACTACTTTATTACTTATTAAATAATTTAAAATTCTCTGTCAAAATAAGCATTGTTATACAATAAATGCAAGGAGATAGAATAAAAAAATCTTATCACCTCAGCCGGGACCTTACCACCGCCTTGCATTTATTTTATAAAATTGATGTGGGATTAAATATATCAACTAATATAGTATATAAACAATTGTTATGTGGATTTTATTTAAAGGAATAGAGTAAATTGTTATTTTATGGAAATTAACTAAGTTCTTGAAGGACATTTATGGGCCAGAACTTTACATTTCTTTTAAAAATTGAAGTGGATCTAGAACTCAATAATAATAATTAACTATAATTATTTCAAGCAATTAATGAGAGGGAATAGAATAAAAAATCTCTCTGTCCCAGTCAGGACTCGAACCTGGATCTCCTGGAGAAGAAACACTTTAGCAAGTCCATGTAGTCAGTTTGAGAGAGTTCAGGGGTTGCAGACGTAGAAGAAAAGTGTCAGTAAAACGCCCTGAATGAAAATACCCGTGCGCTGATGATGTTACACCTGCACTGAACGCACGGTGTGTACTCCTGTACGACCTACCTAGGTCGTCTGCGGACGGAGGAGGTCTGTCTGCACAGCTGGAGGGTGCAGCGACCCCACCTGATGGCCAAGGTCACGGCCACCATCAGTCAGTCGATTCCCGCCAAAACCGCTCTCCTTCCCGCCAACCACTCCCAGCTGACTGCAATCTGCTGTACCGAGTTTCCTTTGACAAATACTAGGAGGGTTGTTCATGTCACACAAGTCCTACAAAAGTAGATTTTATTATTTATATTTGATACCTTCATGTCTTAGAGAATAAGGAATGAGCTAATCTGATATAAATTGTGGAATAATTTGTTTTGTTTTTTAAATGTGTTTCAGCAGTTGTAATTTTCATTACCAAATCATGCCGGTTTTTCCTTCTTATTTTATATTGTTTCAAAAATCCTTGTTATCGGCCTACTAAGTAGATGTCTAAAATAGGGTCCTTGAGAATCACACATACACTGGTATATTCTTACGATCGTGAGAAACATAGATGTTTGTCACATATAGTGCTTACTCCCAAGGACATTGTTCCTCACATCCTGTCTAAGGAACTAACACTTTCTGTCAAAAGGAATTCAGACGTTTGAAGTAAGCATTTAAATGAGTGAAGGACCTCTTTCACTACTGGTCTTATGTCGTTCTTTTCAGTCAAAGTGTTCCTCCCACAACTTCCCAAAGCACTGTCTGTCAAAGTACATACCTTAAAGGGATTTCCCTTACTTCTGGTTCAAAGTCCTTAATTTCCCTCAAAGCATTTTCTGTTGAAGTAAGTATTTAATGAGAAAAACGCGCATAGCGTCACACAGCTCTCATACTTTTTCTTTAAATTTAAATTTAAATTCTTACTTAAAACGTGCTATATGAAGTTAAACACTTTATATGATAGACACAATCCCTTCATATAGGTCTCTTCCTTATATGATCACAGTGTTTTCTCTTGCTAATTTCTAAAACTCTTTCTACCTGCAGAAGTTGTATACTTCCCAAAGCACTGCCTGCCACTTTAAGCACTTATTCTCAAAGGCATTTCCCTTACGTCTGGTTCAAAGTCCCTAATTTCACTCAATGAGTTTCCATTCACTACAACCTAAAGTAATTTCTGTCACATAAGGTACTTACTCCTCTCAAAGGCATTTCCTTTACTTCTGGTTCAAAGACCCTAATTTCACTCAATGAGTTTCCACTCACTATACCTAAAGAAATTTCTGTCATATAAAGTACTTACTCTCAAAGGCATTTCCCTTTACTTCAGGTTCAAAGTCCCTAATTACACTCAATAAGTTTCCACTCAATACAACCTAAAGTAATTTCTGTCACATAAAGTACTTACTCTCAAAGGCATTTCCCTTACTTCTGGTTCAAAGTCCTTAATTTCAGTTTCACTACACCTCAAAGCACTGCCAGTAATGTAATGTGCTTTCTCTAACATTAATTTATCTTAACATTTCTCCCAGAGTTAATAAAATGTCAGAATTTCTTTTTTATTTGGACATGTCAACGACTCGGGTAATTAATGTCCATTATTTGAGGTAAGGTCTGAGCCCACCCCTGCCACCACCTAGCCAGGGGGAGGAACACTGCGTGTCAAACCTCTCTCCCTGATTGTAGGGTAGACTAGGCAATGTGTCAGGCAAGAGGGGAAGTTGTCCAGGTGTACAGTGCCTGTACGAAGTAATGTACAGAGAGCCAACAAATCACCTCCACTAGGCAAGCCAGGGCATCTGTAGAACTAACCCTCACCCTGGTTAGGGTATTATTTCGATAATTAATTTCAATTATAAGAGAAGGATGTTGTGTAATTAAAATTTGATAATTGTAATGGTATTAGCTATGAATAAAAGTACAACATTAAACAATTTTTAGTGCAAGGGAATAGAACAAAAAAAATCAAACTGTCCCAGCCAGGACTCAAACCTAGATCTCCTGCTATCCGGGCCGGGGCATATACCAATTATGCTACCGGGACCAGTCTGATAAGTTATTAAATTCCCCACACTAGTGTCGAGCGTCTAACCTCCAAGGCCAACGAATATATCGTCTTATGCTTGGAAGAGCTGACATTGTCAAGCTGTTTAAATGACTATAGTTATTTGCTTTTAAATTTTATAAATATTATTTTTCTGTTCCCTTAACAAAAAATTGTTAAAATTTACGTGGGATTAAATACCACAAAAAAATAATATTTGTACAACATTCAAAAGGAGAGTTTTTGACCGTAGATATTCTTAGATGATTTTAGTTGGGGTTCGGTCAAGGTAGATCCTCGGTCATGGAAATGTGAACTTAGGGACAGGACGTCCTCTCTCGTCTTCATGATAGCCCTGAAGATGGCTTACAATGTAAGCCGAAACGTTGGCAGATAATCTTTTAAAAAAAATAAATTTTTTAAATTTGTGTTTTTTGGATCTACCTTGACCGAACCCCAACTAAAATCATCTGAGAATTTGTACAAAATTAAAACTTCTACAAAGAGGGAAAATTAAAATTTTGTTCAATGTTAAGGGTGGAAGATATGCCCTAAAGTTCTAGCACCCTCACTAAACTTTTACTTTTACTTTTAGTAGCGACTCATACACAAAAAGTTTTCCTCTTATAGCCATCCCTCTCGGATAGTGTTCCACCACAGGAAATCCTCTCAAGAGACACCTCCTCACGGGGGGCAGGGGTACTGATTCCAGCTATGGCCTCCAGAATTAGCCTCATTCCCTGCACCATTAGACTCCTATCGACGTCAGCTGCCCGTGGAAGGGTGTTGTTGAGGCAGGACCCACACAGCTGGTGTGCTGCAGGTATATCTGGGACACGTGTCCCGGGCACGTGCGGCCGACTTCCACCTGGCCACAGCTGTTCCTTAGCCATGGACATCAGTCAGCTGTTCACGGGTGAGCGGGGATTTCACAACCCTCTCACCGATACCCCTCCTCGTTTACTGCCTATTCTTGCCGACCTACTGCCATGGCGGCATTAAGGGTATTATGCACTTGACGGTTATTTCTTCTACTATGGTACTGAGTGATTGTGCATATTCACCATAGGTTTGTTGGGGAATGAGGTATGAATTGGGCTTTCCACAATTCCATATGAAATCTCACATCATCATCATCATTTCCCATTCATTGAAGTAAAATTCCTTGATTAAATGTTAGATTAAATTTTTTCCCTGATCATGTTTCGAGTCCCCTAACATTCCCCCATCATCCATGATGCACCTGTCAATAATTTTAAATAAATACTAACAAATAATTGAAATAACTCAATCAATAAATTTTCAAATGAAAAATAAATGCATTTCGCACTTTCCTTAATAAATATTAAGGCGGCTTTATATATGTTAAAGTTTTATAAAAAATTAATCGCAAAAAAACAATTGTTTTTTATTATTATTTGGACAATTGTGTTACATTTTGCCTATGAATCATTTGCTTCGTTTTCAAAAAGAATATATATGATTATTTTTATTTCCCTTATACTAAAAGCATTATTAGGTGATTTTAGTTGGGGTTCGGTCGAAGTAGATCCAAAAAAACACAAATTAAAAAAATGTATTTTTTTAGTGAAGGATTATCTGCCAACGTTTCGGCTTACATTGTAAGCCATCTTCAGGGCTGTAGAAATACAATGTCATAAGAGTACAATAATAATTCACAATATTATAATACAGAATTACCATAATGTAATGTGATATCACCTTTTTTTGGATCTACCTTGACCGAACCCCAACTAAAATCATCTAATAATATCTATGGTCAAAAATCTCTCCTTTTGAACTTACACTAATAACGTCCAACTCCTGTCCTTCCTACCAAATCTTAATTCCTCCTGTATTATAATTATACCATTTTCTTTCTACCACTTCTTGGAATAGAACTTCTATTACAGTCATGGTATAGCATAATGATCTCAATATTCCATATTCGAATATCGACTGGTTTTCAACGAATGCTCATTTGTAAAATTATCTCCTGCCCACTGATAATAAATAGTTATTAAAATGAATGGAAAAAAAGAAATTTTCATAGGAAATTTTATTAAAATTCATCCAGAACCTGCACACAATTTTTTGAGCTTTTATAGCAACGAAGAATGTCACTCTGACGTCCTTAGTTATTTTTCTGGAAAATCAATGTAGATAGCACTTATTTCACGTTCATAAAGAACCCGATTGTCCTTGTACATCGAGATTAGAATATCAAGCTGTAAGTTGGGAATAACATCATTTTTCTCATAAAAAAATAATTTACCTGTCTTTTATACTCATGTAAGAGTCAAAAACCTATACTCTTCGCTTTTTCATGTAGCAATAATTAAGATAACATCTAAGATGACCACTCCATGTTCTGCAATGGATCTGCAATCTAAAGCTACCGTGCATTGCGGGTCACATCTGCTAGCATTCCAAGCGCCTTGATGTGCTCGCGCCCGGATCAGCTGCTAGGAGAAAGGCACCTCGACTATTTGCAGCCTCACGTCTCCTAACGACATAACGACATCTTCAACGGAACCCCACAACGGGGACAGATGGCGGCCCCCCCTGGCCTCATCCCGTCCGATGGAAAGACATGACTAAAGTGTCTTCTAATGAGAATCGATCCTGTCACACAGAGTAATGGCCATCCGTAACACGGACACTCCTCACTCACATATCGCCTCTGAGTCTCAAAGAATTTCCTTATATTTTCCCCGCAATTCATTCAGGTGAGATAACTATGTATAGTATCCACTAAACACGGGAAAAATTATAATTTCTTACTGCATATACATAGTGGTAGACCTGAAGAAGTGAACATATGATGTGCGAAAGCTTGACAAAATGTAACTTTACTATATGGTCGAACACGGAAGAAGTATTTATGAATATTCCTGGATACCGTGGAAGCCTACGTGAACTTTTAGTATTCTTAAAAGTTTAGTACTATTCATAGTACTTGTTAAAATAAATTGTATTTCGCAAAAATATTAATTTTAATTATTTAATTTTATATTACTTAACATTAATACTGAAATATAAAACTTTAAGGATTTGTAGCTCATAAAAATGTCGTTATTCTCGTTTTATCGAGCTATTAAGTATCTTCTTTCCGGATTTAATTTTATTTATGTTCATATCGCGATTTAAGCATATTTCCAGTAAGATATTCCAGTTCTGTGCACAAAGGAAGTTTTACGAAATCTAATGACTGCAATTAAAGAAAAATTAATACCAATTCGATATTTACATTTTTGTTTTAAACAGCTGACGAGCTCAGTTCAGAGAGAGCCCAAATTAAAGCCATTCATATCTTTGTCATTATTAGTGTTTTCAGAAATATAAAGAAAAATAACAGTTTTCGTTGTTTAATAATACAAAATAAATTACTATGTACATCCTCTACTCGCATTAACAATTCATTACACCTCACCATGACCTATTGCTAAGAAGTTATTCTTTTTGAAAATATCTTCCCGCTTATAATACGTAATATCTCCCTGGCGTTAATGACCAAAGGTTGACGCCATTATAAAAAACAAGTATATGGTGTAATGTTTTAACATTTCTTATAGAACATTTTTCTGAAAATATATACCATATACTCAAGAATGTTACTCAGTGGGTTTTATAACTCCTTCAAATTATTATGTAAAAAACCAAATCCATTTCTAGAGCTTCTTATTGCAGTTCCTTAGTGTTTGATATAGGTCGAAGGAAAAAAAATGGTTTAAACACTCTTTAGATACCATTTTTTTATTTTATTTTTTTTTATTTACATGTTTATTTACCAAATTCGTTAGTTAATATGAATTCATCAAACTATAGCTCAATGAAAATGTTTTTCTTAAATTCAGAGGGAAGTTTGGATAAAAGCAAATTAGTGTATTGATTTCAGAAGATTTGAATCTATAGAGAACAGTAACTCTATAAATGGAAAGTTTATTTGACAGTAGATATTTTATTAGATTTTTTTTGTTGGGGTTAGGTCAAGATAGATCCGCAAAAATACAAATTTAGAAAATGTGTATTTTAAAATTATCTGCCAACGTTTCGATGTACTTTGCAAGCCTTCTTCAGGGTTATCTTGAAGGCGAGAGGGGACGTCGTGTCACCTGGATCCTATTTTCATGACTGATGGGAGCCATAAAAATGGGATCCTGGTGACACGACATCCCTTGCATGTAAGCCGAAACGGCAGATAATTAAAAAATAAACAGTTTTTTTAATTGTATTTTTGTATCTGCCTTGACCGAACCCCTAGAAAAAACATCTAATAGTAACTTTTAAATCTCCCATTAAGAGTGTATTACACCAACTTTACTTACACAAACTAAGTATGGTTTGTACTTTATATTAACTCAATATCTTAGAGTGAATCATTTTAAATAGCTAAACTTTTTATTGTACGCCTAAAATTGCTTGTTTTTAGTTAATAATTTATTATTTTAAAACAATTATGACATTGGCCTATTTAAAAAAAAATGAATTAATTTCTCAATATTTATATTTTCCTGAATAATCATTGGCGATCGAGCTACAATAATTATCTTTAATAAAATTTATCATTTGTTAAATTTCACAAAAAATTATAAAATGATCAAATTGTTTTTGAACTGGAGAATATGGATAATAATAAGTGCAATTGGCGGTTATATAGGGGCAGAGTTTTTGAAAAAATAGTTATTTTCCATATTAATATTAGAAATAAAAATAAAATCATGGAACTTATAGAGCGTAAAATTAAAATTTCTACCAAATACATTCTATAATATTTGTATAAAAATTATATTAAGGTAATATGGATGATTATTACTTCCGAGAGTTGTACGGAACTACTATTTTCAATAAAATAAACAAAAATCATATTTATTAGATGATTTTAGTTGGGGTTCAGTCAAGGTAGATCCAAAAAATAATTGATTCCAGTGAGTCATGGAAATGTGAACTTAGGGACAGGACGTCCTCTCTCGTCTTCATGATAGGCAGCCCTGAAGATGGCTTACAATGTAAGCCGAAACGTTGGCAGATAATCTTTAAAAAAAATACACTTTTATAAAATTTGAATTATTTTGTATCTGCCTTGACCGAACCCCAACTAATATCATTTAATAATAATAGCTACGGACAAAAAACTCTCTATTTGAACATATAAAAAATCATATTTATTTTTTCAATTAACTATAGAATAAATTTTTATTGTAATTTTATGGCTGAAGTCAGACAAGGGCATTATCAATATTTAGTGTTACAATGAAGTACGAGTATCAACAGCTAATAGGTTTTATTTAATCGTTTTAATAATTTGCGTATATTACATATATACATTTTTGAACGAAACATTGAGAAATTTTTTAGACTACTTAGCTCCTGCGTGAAGAACTTTATTTTTTTAGTCCAGTTATGGTGTTAACGGGAATATCATGATTTAACTGAAGAAAATCTGACCATGAATGGTTTTCACTACTTTTTGGCTAGAACTTTGGCCACACTTTTCTTAGGTGGGTGCCACAGACACACAGGGCGAGAGTAGGCGTTCCATTGGCCGCCAGCGGTTTGCCGTGTTCGAGACCCACCGCCCCGCGAGGAGAAAGACTGCCGATCGAAGTCACTCTCCTGCCGAAATCACGACTCATCGGGAGTCGTTCGTGACCGACATTGTCCCTTCCGAACTAATGAAACACGCGTCGCTTTAAAACCACCCCCTCTGGCAGTCTTGACTTATTCCTCTCGTGGGCCTTCCCCACCCACTTTCCTTCACCCCTCTGAGCCGTTCCTCGCATTTGCCTCGTGTGGGCGGAAACCGTGCACAGCCCATAACCTCACTGCAGTGTGGAGATCTATCATCCCCACTCCTTATCCAGCGTAAACTGAATATATGCCCCATGCTTCTTAGATGGCTAAGAATAAAAGGCTTCTTTTTTTTTAATAGTCGAAAAGTATAATGAGGGACGCCAGGGGAGCTTAGGGGATGCGTACGGGTTCAAATCCCGCCCAGGTCCATTTTTATTTACTAATGAAAGCTTCTCCTGAGCCATAGTCGTTTAGAATGGGGTGGCACCCTGTAGATAGCCCCTCCCTACATGATCCTTAGTGGTTGAAAGGGACACTAACACTATAAACAAATTTTTAAAAATTGCAATGATGGAAGTTCTCTTGGGATAATAGAAACTGGCAGTCAACTCTTTAGCTTTATTTTTAAATAATGATGCCAACGAAGATACATTCTTGAGTATGTTATATTCTTTAATATTTATTTTTACTTTTACGTAAATGTAAATAAATTTTATAGTAGAGAATTTTTTGTAGTTTGGTCAAGGTTGATAAAAAAAAAAAAAAAAAAAAAAACATCTTCAGGACTATCATGAAGATGAGAGAGTCCCGATTTTGTGAAGTTTGTCATAAAGATTTGATCCAGGTGACAAAAGATCTCACACGATAGCCCTGAAGATGGCTTCAATAAATCGTCGGAAGATTATTAAAAAAATACACTTTTTTGTTTAATTGCAATTTTTTTTATCAACCTTGACTGAACCCCTTCCGCTGTAGATCTTCTGGAACAGGAACTAAATACTGTTATGTACGGTAGGATTTCAAGCCAATTTTATGTTTTGCATACGACAAATTAACATAATTTAGGTAGAAGGAGTCAAATTTCCTCCAGCTGTTTCATGCACCTCAATGAGGATCTTAGCTACGTCGTTAAGCGAGCTGACAACGAGAATGGGGTTAGGTAATTATGCATGAAATTGAGTTTTCTGCTCAGGAACGTTGGGTCCTCACTGAGCAAATGATGTCCCTGTGTTCCTTCGGTCCTACCTCCAAGATTCACTCCAATTTATTTATAATAATTAACTAGAACAATTTTTCATAAATAAAAGTTTCAGGCTTTTTCAAATTTTGGGACCCGCAAGAAGATACTTTTGCTTCCGTTTTTCACCATCTACCATTTCGAACCCCTACTAAGACAGTCATCTAGTTTTGTGTATAAATTGTGCAAGACTACGTTCTGGAACAAAGAAATATTCTATTCTATAATATAATAAATAAAAAATATGCACCTAGAATCATTCAAAGAATGGCATTCAATATATGCATGAATTTTCTTCAGATGTTTGAAATCTCATTAAGAAATTCTTAGTGAATGTCTTCTAAAATTAATTTTACAAAGAAATTTCTGTTTAAATGGTTTTAAATATTGTGCAAAAACGTTGATTAAAATATTGTTGTTTTTTTTGGTAATATCTTACTAAATTTCACTTTAGGACATCAAGCAATTAAAGGTAGAACTATGACAAGACTACCAAATTTTTTCCTTATTTCTTCACTGATCCTGCTGGGCTCTTGCAAACACTTAGCTCAAGCTAATTTAAAACGCTAAATTACACTTCTTTTAAATCCCACTTTCCCTTAAAAAGCCCTTAATAAAAAAACTAAACCCCCTGCCCTCTTCCCTTCAAGACTCTCTACTTTAGTACCTTATGGTCTACAGAAGCCCCATTACCAAAAACCCCATTGGTAAACCCTCTGGTACCCTTTGTACCTCTATAGTTTTGAATTTAGAAACGTTCGGACCCAAAAAGCGCTGCTTAGCCTATTTAAAAAAACTTCTGGACTTCTTAGACTTCATACTAAAAATCTTTAATGAAAATTATAGATAACGCTACTATCCCCCCCCCCCAAAAAAAAAACAAAAAAAAAACGAAAGGCAACTGAACAGCTGTTCTATAAAAAAAACCATGTCACGCTGGAATCAAGTAAACTAAGCGAATTTCTAAACAATGTACTTTTTGGATGCTCGTGTTTGAATTCCCCATGTCATTTGAAATATATCTTTTATCATAATTCATGTATATATGTATAGTGTGTATGTGTGTGTGTGTTCGGATTCATCAGATTAAACAAAGAATTTCTAACTGAAAAAAAAAAAAGAGTATTACTTACTTATTGCATCCAGGTAATTTCCCCTCTCTCCAATATTTGTTTAATTACGCCTTTAACGAACATAGGCTTTTCTCTTAATTTTAAAGCAACATGCCAAATTTCATTTTTAAAAAACACAACTAATTTCTATTTATTAACAATAAAATATTCGATTCAAGTAAAATGTTATTCCTAATTTTTTTTTTCGCGGTTTAACTTCATAAGTATTTAATATATCTCTAAAAAAACTGGCACTTGACATACAGGTAACGTATGTTCCCTTTTCTTTTAGCCACAGTTTGTCTTACAACGCATTTAGCTGTTATGTTATTAGAAAAAATTTTAGATCTTTAGAGTGTAACGGTACGCACTTTTGATTTGAACTTCCCGCGAGAGTGATGTTTACAACGGTAGTGATCCGTGCCACCGGGGCAAGTTTGTTCGGGCACAGTTGTGAAGAGTCGACTTCTAGAGAACAACGCCTTAGCCCTTGCAGCGAACGCGGAAGTCTCCAACAAGCTCAGCACTTCTCACACACCCAGGAATCGAGTGAAAAACGGGGTATTGGATCAACCGCCAACGGGAGCTCAGGGACCGCAAGTACTCTCTATTTACATCTGTATTTTAGCTAATATTGAGCCGGCACGGTAACCTCGGGATAACCTCCCTAGCTTCGAGGTAGTTGCCATAGAGGTACCCAGGTTACTAGGCCCAGCGAGCTACTTCGCAGCGAGGTCTTTCGGTCAGCGGTCTCCCAGGTGACGTCACAGATACCCCGCTGATACCAGTTCCTACGCCTTGCACGACCTCACCATCCATTCGCCGCTTGCATGGGCTATATTTTAATTTGACAAATTGAACAACCTTTGCCGGGAGAAAGAGAAATTGGAAGAAAAAATATTGGAGCAGTACAGGAAAATGGACACGTTTACATTAGTTGGGGACCTTCTGATAACCGCCTATACACTATATCCCAATAAGAGCATTGACTGCCAAATCAGAATAGTCACACACACAGAGACACATGTAAAAAAATGATTTTGTTGCATCAGCACATATGAATGTGGAGAAAATATCGGAAAAATATTTTGTAAAATTTTACATGAGAACTAACTTATATAGATGTCCTCCGAAATCTCTTTATATTTCACTATGCTTTTGGTAATTTTTAGTAAATTGTAAATTGCAATTTCAGCTTTTTAGCAAAACTTCTTTACGCTTAAATTGCTAATGTTGCACCATTTGAAATTCCTCCGCAAGAAACAATACCTCGACCTTGAAATTCCCCTTGGACTTTTGCGTCAACCTGTCTCCCTGCTCATCAAGAAGTCTTTCTGATTGACTTTACTCTGCTACAATTTAATTACGACGTGCTTTCTTGCTTGAATATAATTCCCCTCGCTCTCTAAAATTAATTATTTTCCCCCTCCCCTTCCCACCCCCGCGTTTTAGTTAGCCTCCCCGTTTTCATGAATACGACAAGTCTCTCGGACACTTTCTCAGATTCCATTATTCATTTACGTTGGAATGATGGCCTTCATCTTTCAGTGACATTGATACACATCATTTGAATATTCCATTTCTTTTTTTTTTATGCTGTATTTTTTGTGCAATAGTTAATTAATTATAACAATTTTTAGTGCAAGGGAACAGAATAAAAATTCTAACTGTCCCAGCCACGATCCAGGTTCGTGTCCTGGCTGGGGCAGTTGGATTTTTTATTCTGTTCCCTTGCACTAAAAATTGGAAAAATTTACCACAAAAAATAATATTAATTAAATTAAAATTTAAAAGTAAATAACGAGAGTCATTTAAACAGCTTGACAATGTCAGCTCCTCCGAGCATGAGACGATATATTCGTCTGCCTCGGAGGTTAGACTCTCGACACTAGTGCGGGGAATTTAATAACTTATCAGACTGGTCCCGGTAAATGCACCGGCCCGGATAGCAGGAGATCCTGGTTCGTGTCCTGGCTGGGACAATTATGTTGTTTATTCTATTCCCTTGCACTAAAAATTAATTAAAATTTACGAGGGATTAAATACCACAAAAAATATTTCTAAAGTCAATTTATTATGATTGTATGTTTATTTAAATTAAACTGTTTAATAGTAGTATTAAAACAATTATTTTTGAAGACAGCATATATGAGGATATTTATTCTCCATTCAGTCCTGGTATAATAGGATGTATGAAAGATATTTATTTTAAAAATAAATAAAAGATACATTTTCGACCCGGACAATCTAAGAAGAAGAATTAATAAGTAGTTTATCAGATTTTAGCAGATTTCCCGTGGGTAAGTTTTAAAATATTAAAACTAAATGCTCCTGAAATCAGCCTATCTAAGGGAAGAAAATACTCACAAGTCATTAATGTTTTTGTCAATATAGCAATAGGAGCAATTCAAAATGTTATTTGCTATAATACAAAATAAAAAATAATTTTTCTAATAGTCATTTATTTAATTTTTGGTGACAGATGAATAATATGTAATTTATTTCAAATTGTAACTAGGAGTGTTAAGCTAACTCGTCTTCTCTTTTAGTTGGCCTAGAGTCAGCCTTAGTGGCCCTAAATTCTCCCTTTATTGACTGTGAATTCCAAAAGAAAGTACATATAAATGCTGTTCTCATTTTTTGAAGGTGTTTTCAATATAATTTCCTACCAAAATACTAGATAGAGTAAAATATTTAAATATGCAATGTGCGTGTGTAGCATTTTCATAATAAATGCCGAATTTAGAGCAACCTCCAAATTATTCCTCAAAACAGCTCACAGTCAGCGACAATGGTTTCTCATAAATCTCTCTTTCTTTTATCTGTGACAATCCTTAATAAGAAATTGAAATCTACTCACATTACACAGCTCTTGTATGACAGACAAACCAATTTCTGCATATAACCTTATGACAATCGTTTGGATGGGTTTGTAAATAAGTTTGAACGCTGTTGACAGGAAGAAGATTCAGGAATTAATTAAAATATCATATTTTCCTAATTATTATGTGAAGGACACTCAAATATATATATATAT
>KZ809019.1:46669-58416 GCA_000696205.2 Oncopeltus fasciatus | reverse complement strand
TTTTTTCTTTTTGTGTGTACTGCACTCTCTTTCCCACCTGTTCTTGATTGCTATATATGTATATATATATATATATATAAAGTTGTTAATTAGATAATTTTTTCTCTTTTACCCTGATTTCAGATATATCCTTTTTCAAACCATATTCACATTCATATTTCTATCTCATCTCAACTCGAACCAGAATATTCCCCGCCTGGTTATTATTTAATAAAGCAGTTTTTAATATACTCTTTTCATAAATAATATTATAAGAATTAGAGAGTTTTCTTTTAGTGTACGCTTCAAGTAAAACATCGTGGAAACACAAATTTGCTAAAGTGACTAATTCCCTCCTTGTGTTTAAATTTGATTTTGTTTATTAAATTGTTGGGTTGGACCCATTTAAAACTTGAATGTACTCCACAAATATTTCATGCCATGTGCACTTGCAATAAGTGACGTACGAGAAATCACACAAATCCTTCAGAAAATATGGCCGCAGAAAGACAGTATTGTGATAAGCACTTGTGCTGGTTAAGGCTAACACTAATCACACTCCATAGTTTACATTATTTATTAGGAATCCTGAACAACGAGAGAAATCGCATTCCACATGTATATAAGTGTAATTGCAAATCACAATTAATAATTCATTTTCTACGTATCTACGTATTACTGCTATACATTTATTACTCTATACACATTCATAATTCACTATATAAATGGCATATTACATATACCCTTTCAGATCAATATACTTAATGAACTTGAAATTGAAAAACGAAAAGTATTAGTTTCAAATAGGTATAATATTTCAGCCACTCATATGAATAATTCTAGCATCAGTATAAATAATTCCGTATAATTATAAAGTGAATTTAGAAAAGATTTTATTTTATTATAAATAAATGGATTTCAAGCAATAGTTGCTCATTTAGAATTTATATTATACAATTTGCTAAAAATAATTAAAAGCAAAAAGTAAATCTAAATTATACATATATTATATGCATAAGGGTTATTGTACTAGTTTTAAAAGGCAATGGATACCAGTCAAACTAAAATGTATCTTCAATTTTTTTTTTTTTTTTAAATAACCAATGGTTTATATTTATACTCATTTGCACGCCGCATTACCACCATATTATATTATGTGGAAAATATACAAGAACTCGTAGCTTCTCTTATTTCCACTAAACTTTATATTTTTACTTAATTTTACTTTATATATCTTTCTTAACTTATCAGAAGTGATCAACATTATGAATTTCTCTAATGGCTTCTTAGTAAGAATACCCCTTCGCAGTTCTAAAAAAGCTCCTACTACTAGTACAATTGTTTTTCAAATCACTAATTTTACTGAAATTGTATTTTTATTGGGTCTTTTTAGCAGTGTGTCTTGTAAAGATTACAATATATAGTAGTAAGTAATACTTAATTTGAGATATATTAAATTAATAATATTATAGTGGGGTCTATTCTGCTCAAAAACATTAAATTACGTTAAAAAACTTTAATATTTTCTTTAAAATAATGGTATCTTATTGTGTTGGTTATTTAAAAAATACATCTTGAAGGAAAGAAAAGAAATAATTCTTAGTTAGGGAAAAGAAAGTGAGTTGAAAGAATATAAATGTTATATGAATAGAAAATAAGTACTAAAAAAAAAAAAACAATTAGCGCTACAAAACCATGTAATCTAGAACGCATAGTTCATGGAATAACACAGAGTGAAAATAAAAACGCCTATAAGTGAATCAGAAACGCTTTCTCGGACGGAAAGAAAGCTGAGTGAAAGTGTGTATGTAAAATTTGAGATTTCTCGCTCCCCACAAGTGACAGGAACCCACTGTGTTGCAGGTGTTCAACCTCTCGGAGCCGAGAGGCGGGATGCGCCGACAGCACGGGCGGGTGAAGGAGTGTGGTTGGCCGCCAGCGCTGGCCCCACCGCTCGAGAGGCTGTGTTCCGTCTGCAAGGACCTGGACACTTGGCTTGGAGGAGGGTCTTCCAGGGTGGCCGTGCTACACGTCAGGTCAGTAGACGTCAGAAACACTCCCCTAAGGAACTAGCCCTTCCCGAGATAAGGGTCGCGGAGGAATCTCTCCTTTTCTTTTCTTTTTAATTTTCACTGCAAGGGAACAGAAGAAAAAATCCAACTTTCCCAGCCTGGACGATCCAGGTTCGTGTCCTGGCTGGGGCAGTTGGATTTTTTATTCTGTTCCCTTGCACTAAAAATTGGAAAAATTTACCACAAAAAATAATATTAATTAAATTAAAATTTAAAAGTAAATAACGAGAGTCATTTAAACAGGTTGACAATGTCAGCTCCTCCGAGCATAAGACGATATATTNAGTAATTTAAACAGGTTGACAATGTCAGCTCCTCCGAGCATGAGACGATATATTCGTCTGCCTCGGAGGTTAGACTCTCGACACTAGTGCGGGGAATTTAATAACTTATCAGACTGGTCCCGGTAAATGCACCGGCCCGGATAGCAGGAGATCCTGGTTCGTGTCCTGGCTGGGACAATTAGTTTTGCAGGTACCTTCCTCCCCACTCCTTTCATGTTGTTATCTCCCAGCCTATTTAGAGCCAGCTTAGTAAACTTACTTATTACTCTGGTTTTCCTTTTATAATTTAAAATTAGTCTTTTTCGCCCATTTGTTATTTAAAATTAAACATGTGAAATGTGCTTGGTTTATGTAAACTCTATTGGTAGACACTTTTTTGTTCCTTAAACAACTACTTAATCTCATTATCCTCGTTTAGCTGCTTCATTTAAACACCTATTCCTGTATATTATAATATATTTCTCAGAGCGTGTCTCATCCCCGCAACTGAGACTTATATGGTTCCCATTCATTCATGACCGTCAAGTTTTATTATTTTATTTCTAAAATCATTCTTTATTACCCTGAAATATATTCTTTTCTGGAAGAAAAAAATACCATTAAGGAAAATATTATTAAGGAAAGAAAAAAGCAAATAATTCAGAACATTAAGGTAAATTCTTTAGTAATTTATTAGTTGCCTGATAGAATAATTGAGCTGCGAAATAACGCTGAAAGAAAATCAACTCGTGAGAAATGCGCGTTTGTGTTGAGTTACTGGATTTATACTCAATTAACTTTGCCCGTTGATGTAGAGCGAATTGGAGCCGACACTTGATATGTTGTCAGCTCCAAGGTGTGTGTTTATATTTGGGGCGTGTGTTTTTCTGTTCCCTTGGACTGGAAGGAGTGGGGGAAAGGGTGATCATAAATCATTACTCGTGAGTTCGTGTGTGTGTTTGCCAATGCGCACCAGAGAGGGCGCAACATATCTCACATGTCTGATTTTTTATCACGGCATATCTTCTTGATGACTTCTTATCTGCCGACCATCGGTTGCGCGGGTGCGGTGTTTAAATCCCCGTTACTCTTCTTTCGCCGGACGTCCGAGGCTGGAATCCGAAATATCTGGAGTATAACAGGTTACTTCTGGAAGTACTGGAAGAAACCTACACAGCTATTGTAGTAGGCTGAACATATGCGTCCAAAGAAAGACGAGCTCCACTTTAATAAAATAAAATAAAAATAAATAAATAAATAAAATCAATATTACTACTAAGATTATAGACTCAAAGAAAATTTGAATCCCTAAATATCAATACAGATTTGCCGACAATAAACTGGAAATAATATGTTAAATTTGTATAAGCGAAACCATATGATACGATATTATATTATGACGAGTCTGTATTATATTTTCAATGAAATGTAACATCCAATGCTACCAATATATTCAATCCAATATTACTTGTATCTTTGGGCCAAATATGTATCCGGCTGGAATTGCTTTTCGCTGGTACATGAGCAAATGTTTGAACAGCAGATCGAAGCGCAGTTGTTTTCCCAGAACAGTTGGTATTCTTTGCTTTCTTATGTCTTCTGTTTAAGCAAGTTCTGTGGAATTTTCCTTATTTCCTCATTGGAAATGTAAACCCTTTTTTTTTCTTTTTTAAATATGCCTCTGTAAGTTCCTGACATTTTTCCTTATCTATTCCAATTAATTAATTCCAAAATATCTTTATCAGTTTGATTTTATACCTCCAAACAATCATTGAATACCCTCTCTCGTCTTCATAATAGCCCTGAAGATGTAGGCCGAAACTTTGGTGATATTCCTTTTAAAAAATTCATTTTTTAAATTTGTATTTTTTTTTTTTTTGATCTACCTTGACCGAACCCCAACTAAAATCATCTAATAATAATATCTACGGTCAAAAAACATGCACTAGTAATTCAACTTTTGTGGTTCCATTTACTGTAAGGAAAGAAAAGAATAAAATAAAATGGTCAATTTTAAATTCCTGTGCGATTTATCGCACACATTTTAAAATTTGTCAATTTATTTCTATTTTTTGTTGTTTTTTTACTGTATGAAATTTTTAAACAATTAACTGGCTTCGTAGATTCCCTATTTAAATAAAAATTAGTGGAGCTAAAACCAGCAACTCGATTCTGAAACTGCTTCACCCTTAAGCACCCATCAACATAAACAAAACACACTTTTATACGAGCATATGCTTCATTTTTTTTTTTTTCATTTTCAGAAGTTAAAAAGCAAAACTTAGCCTAAATGACCTTTGTAAATCACTATTTTTAAAGCACAATAATTTTTGACTCAATAAATAATAAAAATATATTTATAACAAAATGTTTTCAAGACCTTTCAGATGCTTTTTCGTATGTTTTTTTAATAAATATAATATTATATGATGTAAGAGGCATTAGCATCCATAGCCATATTCATATAATGTGTATAAGTACTCAATAGAGCACTTATGTGAAAAACTCATTTTAAAGAACATATATACATATATATTAGTTTTGCAGGTACCTTCCTCCCCACTCCTTTCATGTTGTTATCTCCCAGCCTATTTAGAGCCAGCTTAGTAAACTTACTTATTACTCTGGTTTTCCTTTTATAATTTAAAATTAGTCTTTTTCGCCCATTTGTTATTTAAAATTAAACATGTGAAATGTGCTTGGTTTATGTAAATTCTATAGGTAGACACTTTTTTGTTCCTTAAACAACTACTTAATCTCATTATCCTCGTTTAGCTGCTTCATTTAAACACCTATTCCTGTATATTATAATATATTTCTCAGAGCGTGTCTCATCCCCGCAACTGAGACTTATATGGTTCCCATTCATTCATGACCGTCAAGTTTTATTATTTTATTTCTAAAATCATTCTTTATTACCCTGAAATATATTCTTTTCTGGAAGAAAAAAATACCATTAAGGAAAATATTATTAAGGAAAGAAAAAAGCAAATAATTCAGAACATTAAGGTAAATTCTTTAGTAATTTATTAGTTGCCTGATAGAATAATTGAGCTGCGAAATAACGCTGAAAGAAAATCAACTCGTGAGAAATGCGCGTTTGTGTTGAGTTACTGGATTTATACTCAATTAACTTTGCCCGTTGATGTAGAGCGAATTGGAGCCGACACTTGATATGTTGTCAGCTCCAAGGTGTGTGTTTATATTTGGGGCGTGTGTTTTTCTGTTCCCTTGGACTGGAAGGAGTGGGGGAAAGGGTGATCATAAATCATTACTCGTGAGTTCGTGTGTGTGTTTGCCAATGCGCACCAGAGAGGGCGCAACATATCTCACATGTCTGATTTTTTATCACGGCATATCTTCTTGATGACTTCTTATCTGCCGACCATCGGTTGCGCGGGTGCGGTGTTTAAATCCCCGTTACTCTTCTTTCGCCGGACGTCCGAGGCTGGAATCCGAAATATCTGGAGTATAACAGGTTACTTCTGGAAGTACTGGAAGAAACCTACACAGCTATTGTAGTAGGCTGAACATATGCGTCCAAAGAAAGACGAGCTCCACTTTAATAAAATAAAATAAAAGTAAATAAATAAATAAAATCAATATTACTTACTAAGCTTTTGAGCCCCAAGTAAATTTGAATCCCTAAATATCAATACAGATTTACCGACAATAAACTGAAAATAGTATGATAGTTTTTTATAAGCGAAACCATATGATACGATATTATATTATGACGAGTCTGTATTATATTTTCAATGAAATGTAACATCCAATGCTACCAATATATTTAATCCAATATTGCTTGTATCTTTGGGCCAAATATGTATCCGGCTGGAATTGCTTTTCGCTGGTACATGAGCAGATGTTTGAACAGCAGATCGAAGCGCAGTTGTTCTCCCAGAACAGTTGGTATTCTTTGCTTTTTTATGTCTTCTGTTTAAGCAAGTTCTGTGGAATTTTCCTTATTTCCTCATTGGAAATGGACATCTTTTTTTCTCTTATTTTTTTTATTTTTTTAAATATGCCTTTGTAAGTTCCTGACATTCTTCCTTATCTATTCCAATTAATTAATTCCAAAATATCTTTATCAGTTTGATTTTATACCTCCAAACAATCATTGAATACACCTGAATGGTACAACTTGTAGAAAAATTAGAATTTCCCTAGAAAGTATAGTTGAATGTAGATACAGTTGCTAAAGAACTCAGTACCGAACTGTGCCTACAATTGAAGCAATATTAAAGCCAGGTGTAAAGCTGTATCTAGCCTCCAAGTAAAGTTGTATCTAAGTGCAGTAAGCAGAAAATAAAATCAAGTATAAAGCTGTAGCTAGCTTCTATGTAAACTTATATCTAGCTGCAGTAAGAAAACAATGAATCCAAGTACGAAGTTGTATCTAGCTTCCAAGTAAATTTGTATCTAAGTGCGGTAAGCAGAAAATAAAATCAAGCATAAAGCTGTAGCTAGCTTCTATGTAAAATTATATCTAGCTGCAGTAAGTAAACAATGAATCCAAGTACAAAGTTGTACCTAGCTTCCAAGTAAAATTGTATCTAAGTGCAGAATGAAAAAAAAGTCAAGTATAAAGTTGTACCTAATTTCCAATTGTAACTTAGTCTAGTTAAAGTTTGACGAAAATAAAAGTCTACTTTAAAGCTTTATCTAGCTTACAAGTAAACTGTATCTAGCTACAATTTGTGCAAAACAAATGCCAAGCATTAAATTCTATCTAGCTTCCAACTAAAATTGTATCTATTTGCTGAAGGATTAGAATTAAAACCGAATGTAAAGTTTTAGCCTAAGTAAAGTTTTAGTTAATATTTTTTTATTTTCTTACACTCTTGAATATTCTAAAATTAATTATTTAGAACAAGATTTTATCAATTTAATTTGGTATTAATTATAAAGAAATGAAAAAGGGGAATGATTTCGATAAGTGAATAAGTATTGTAATTAATAAATTTTACATACTATAATTGAGAAGATTATTTTAATTAAAAACTTTTAAAAAAACATTTTGATGGACTCAGTATCAGATTTTTAACAAAAAAATTTTTTTAGATACAAGTTTGTAAATAAAATATGAACTTGACATTGCAATTGTATATCAATCAATGAAAAATTTAATTCATTCTGAACGATGGATATAATCTTCACAGAGTACAAACATATAAAATTAAACCAGACAAACTAACCTTTATTTAATTTAAGAAGGGCAGAAGATATGGTGTCAAAAAAGAACTGCAGACCGACTTAATTTGTACTGATTTCAGGTTTGTCAATAAAATTACTTATTGCCTCTATCTAAAGTTAAGGAAATAAAAATTGAAAGGAAGTTATTAGTTCAAAAGAAGCGTTTTTTGACCGTAGATATTACTATTCGATGATTTTAGTAGGGGTTCGGTCAGGTAGATCCATAGTCATGGAAATGTGAGCTTAGGGACAGGACGTCCTCTCTCCTCTTCATGATAGGCAGCCCTGAAGTTGGCTTACGATGTAAGCCAAAAGGTTGGCAGATAATCTTTTATAAAAAAAACTACTACATTTTTTCAAAATTTGTATTTTTTTTTCTTGGATCAACCTCGACCGAACCCCAACTAAAATCATGTAATAAGGAAGTTATTAGTATAAAACTTGTATTTAGTAAGTTCATGTTTGTTCCTCGCTAAAGTTGATGAGTGAGGCGTACTCTGATTCGGCGCCATGTTCCATGTGTGCAGGGGTGAGCGAGAACGCATCGGGGTCGTGGTGGCCGCCTACATGCACTACTCCAGCATCTGCGGCTCTCCAGAGCAGGCACTGGACCGCTTCGCCATGAAGCGTTACCTCGACCACAAGATCGGCGACCTCGACCTCCCGTCCAACAGGAGGTAAGTGCAAGCACTAACTTTCTCTGTACAGGTGGGAGTTATATAAAGCAAAATAGCACTTTACAATGCCTCCTTTATTGTATTATTATGTATAAATTCTGCCGCTCTTATAATTTAGATAAGGTTAAAATGAAAGCTCTATCTTCTGGATTTATGACGTCACATCATGGGGTTCCATGCCTACGTATAAAGTTAAAGATGGCACATCTGTTGCCATAAGTACTTGAGTTTCTGAAATTATGTATTATTGTTTCTCTTCTAATGCAGGTAGCCAAACAAACAGTGAATGTGTCTGCTATTCTGATAACTTCAGAACGTGTAACACTTCTCAGATACAATATGACTGTTATTGAAGAAGCTTACCTACTTGTTCTCAGCGACGTATCCTCCTGTATTTTGTAGGGTGTGATACGTGGATTTCCCCCCACAAGTTTCCAACAACAAACATATGACACGGACATTCCATGCGGTATAGGATTGAAACAGTAGTGATTGTTACGCGTCCTATACAGTGATTCGCGTGACTGTTTAATGAAATAGAGTATATCACGATGAGGTATGAATGACTTTAATTACAGGCCGTCCAAAGAGAAATACGCTTAAGAATAAATATGATTTATATGGAAGAAAGTGTAGACCAACAGCTTTTTGAGGATAAGATATTTAGGTTACATTATGTCCAAGCTCAAAAGTGTAGTTGTGATGTCATTCATAATAGTTTAATTTAATTTTTAATGCACTGCGGAGTTACACTAAAATTTTGATCTTTTTAAATATATATAGACACACACACACACACACACATTTATATATGCTCAAGCGCCTGCAATTTTGAAAATAATAAAAAAACAAATTCGATATTTAAGCTTCATCTTTGGTTGGCTTCATTAATTGCTAACACTGGTAGAGATGGAGGGAAAGTGTTTAGAGAAAGACAGAAGTGTAAAATCGTATTTAATAATGTTTTTAAAAAAATAGGTGTTAAACATAATTTTATAACTTTTCTTTACTGAAAATGATTTTAAAATACGTATTTAAAAAAAAAATTTAAGAATGACATTTAAGAGTGTTGAATGGACCCTCTTAATCCTACAAAATATAGAAGTAGAATTCGATGATTCAACTGTTAAGTGTATATTCCATTTTGGTTGTACCGATGTGAGGTGGGAAAGAGTGGGGGTTTAGAGGAAAAACCGAAATGTAGTTTGTTAATAAAGTCGTTGTCAATTCAATTATGGGAAAGTTTAAAGAATTTATTAGTGTCAAATGTAACTTTCAACTTGAATTTTTTACATTTATGCGAAAAACGCTTGTTAGGGAAGACATTTAAGAATTTAACTATGATGGGTGACTCTTCCCCGTTTTCCTTTCCAACTAGTCTTTTGCTGTCTTGAAAGGAAAACGTTTCACTACTTACGATCAAAAGGAGAGTTTGTTGACCGTAGATATTATTCTTATGGTANATAATGGACGATGACCCTCATAACTCGCACATGCGACAGACCTGATCGCCGACAAAAGTGACCCCTACAGCTACCTGACACAACTAACACACAGAAAAACAGAGTTGAATACGGACCGTGACAGTGAACGTATGTATTCGGCCAGAAGATGGACAGTGTCCGAAAGCGCTCGCCAACGGGAGAGGATGTACAGAAACCAATGAAGACGGAGAATATAAGGTATGAGAGTTCTATATTCATTGGTGGTAGAAATAATAATAACCCTTTAGATTATAGTCAACTTACTGTTTTCCATTCAATGAATAAAGGTATTTAATTTGGGCTGGGTGTGTCAAGGACTATACTAGGAATTCTCTGTTCCTGACTTGGCTATTAAGTATTGAACGTTATGCTTTGGCTCAAGAAACCAGCTCCATAAACATTTGACTATCGCGATTCTTATTTAAAACGTTATTTTATAATGTCACTAATAATAATTCTTACTTTCAAGAAATAACTCTGAATCCAGTATCGTCAACGGTTTTGGCTTTTCATCAGTGAACCAAAACAAAACGATCTGTCTCACAATGTTCACTTTATTGTCGATAAACGGCACACTAGGGAAGGTGTGTGGTCAGCCACCAGATTTTCACTAACAGATGATACCTATTGAGAGCTACGTGGGTTCACTTCCTCGTCAGTTATCCTCTTGCTCAAAACAAAATAACTTTAGGAAAGAACAAACTAACTACACACTGTTGGAAAAATTACTAGAGACCTTTGGTTCATCAGTAACCACTGGTCTGTTGTAACCCCTGGAAAAACTAATTATGCAATGCTTAATTTTATTTTCTCTCTCAATCTCATGAGACATATAATGAAACTTCTATTTAAAAAATGCCGGTGTTTCATTCTAGGTTTTACAGCTTGTGGGGGGGACTTTACCACCCTCGGGCAGTAAACATGGCTCCTAACCATAAAATACCTATTCACAATTGTACATTAATAATCATTAATATTTCGTAATATAAACTGTTAAAAGTCTATATCTCAATCCCTATGGGGACAAAATTATAATTAATTAGAAGAAAATTATGCGTTTCGATATCTTATATTTCGATATCTGCGTTAAATACCTATAAACAAATACGCACCTAACCTCAAGAAGAAATGTATTTGTTTGTTTAGTTGAGGTTAATATAGAAATACATCATGTCTATTTGCATATCGATACAAGACATGTTTTATCGATTTGCAGTCCTAAAGGAATTATATGATTAATTCAAGATTAAATCCAACAAGAGCATGAGTTATGACATTGAAATCCAACTAAGGTATATATGTGATCTACGTGCATAATTTGTAATCAGTCTTAGATAAATATTATGTCTTTACTGGACGGAAATATATTTATCTTGGAAGTTGGAATCCTTAAATAAGTCAAATGAAATAAAATTGATCAAAATTTATGGTGAATTATTTATAAAATCTGACATAAGTATGTTTAATCTAGAAAATATAAATGGGTATTGATAAATCTGCAGAACTGAGCATGGTAATTTTAGCAACTCCTGCTCAGCTAATTAATTTATTATTTTTTTTTCTTGAATTGCTTGCTATTGTTAATTTTAAATTTTAATTAAATTGAACTTTTGATATTTATTTATGTATTACTCTAAGTTTTTGTTTAAATATCTCATATATACATATTTATTATATTTATATCAACTTATATAGTAATATTTTTATTATTATTATTATCAACCAGGACATTACAGGGTGGAACATTTGTGTAGAATCTAATAAACTTCATATTAAATATTGAAAAAAAAATCAATATACTATGAGGGGGAGGGGATTACCTAAAACCGATAAAAAAATTAGTGCTCATTACAGTGCTATACCTATTTTAGATTAAAACTGTACACACTGTTCTTATAACTAATCTCAATTATATCACAAATAGTGGAGGTATTTTTCCGCTAAAAAAAAACAAAAAAAAAACTTAAAAACAAAACCAAACGATGATATAAGTTGAAACAAATTTATTGGATTAAAACTTGCAAAGAAATAGTTGTAAACAATTTAACCATTTATTTTTGCAATATTAATATCATT
>KZ809019.1:18720-46501 GCA_000696205.2 Oncopeltus fasciatus | reverse complement strand
GGAACTTCCCTAATATAAATGAATGTTTGTTTCAAGGTTCCCTGTAAACGAATTTAAAGTAATAAAAAGGGTAGTTTTCACCGCCCACACACACACCCCATTCTTGGATTCTTAAGCCATCGTAAAACGCAAGGCAATTTCGTTTTATGTATTTCAAATCCCATTCTAGCCTAATAAGTGCGATGAAAATTTACATTCATCTTGAAGAAATGTCAAGGACAAACATTTACTCCCCTTTGAAAGTTGTGAATAATAACAAAAGAAACAATAATTTAACAGAATGACAAGAAGTTGGTAAACAAGTGGAAGGATTTTTGGGATAGGTTTGTTATATTCTTCGAATAGTAGCTGTGTTTTCTTGCTAATAAGGAAATGTATGCTTAAGGACATAAGGTTATTCTTAGTGCGTTGGAGAAATATTATATTTTCTTAATTTTTTGGCTCTTGGAAAATTCATCAGCTTTATATGTAAGATATCATGTAACAAATCGTTCTTCAAAAGACGCGAATTCCTAACTCACTTTTGCCACGAATCATGTGTGAAGTGTCCCAGAATTAGGGAAAGCGAAGGAAAGAAGGTCTTGTCCTGTGAAGATAGTGTCCTGCAATATAGTGTGATCAAAAGCTCCTCCACTGTCTGGAATATTAGTTCCTTAAAGTCCTTCGTCCTCAAATGAAAGCTACATGCAGGAGTTAGCAAGATAATAATAATATTAATAATTTATAATTCCAAATAGAGAGTTTTTTTGACCGTAGATATTATTATTAGATGACTTTAGTTGGGGTTAGGTCAAGGTAGATCCAAAAAAAATACGAATTAAAAAGAAGTGTATTTTATAAAAGATTATCTGCCAAGTCATGGAACCCATTCAGTCATGGAAATGTAAACCTAGGGACAGGACGTCCTCTCTCATCTTTATGATAGCCCTGAAGATGGCTTACAATGTAAGCCGAAACTTTGGCAGATAATCTTTTATAAAATACACTTCTTTTTAATTCGTATTTTTTTTTTGGATCTACCTTGACCTAACCCCAACTAAAGTCATCTAATAATTAGAGGCTATCCTTCTGATCTCTATTGGTTTCAATTATTAATGAACCTTACAAAAATCACAGTTCCTAATTGTCTTATTTAAAAAGTTATAGAAAATTTTGAAAATACCGGGAATTACAGGAAAATATTTAAAAACATCCAAATTTTCAGCTTCCATTTTGTAAAATCTGGAATAAGGGGAATATTCGAATAGGCTCAACATAAGACCAATGTAATGTCTAGAAAATTTCCTTGAGAGTAATCTGATAAATGTTGAAATTCGCGTTTCAGCTAAAAGTTAAATTACTTACACAGCTGTTCAGTGTAAAAGCACATTGTTATTGAGAAGGAAAGCCACCGTCATTAGTATCTCTGGAACGTACTGGAATATATCTTACCTGGAAACATAACCTTCAAACAGTATGCCGGAAATATCTCGTGGCTAGATCAGCTATACGTGGAACCATAAAAATTATGGTTCTAGTAATAAATGGTACGGGGTGGTTCATTCTAGGTTTTACAGCTTGTGGGGGGGACTTTACCACCCTCGGGCAGTAAACATGGCTCCTAACCATAAAATACCTATTCACAATTATTATGGCTAATAGTTATATTAAGTGAATATTTTGCTATTCAATTCTACTACAGGCTAACAATTTACAACGTATAAATTTAAGGGGTATACATTTTGAATTAATGATCTATCAATTAATATTATTTTTATTTCACCTATATAGTATATTCTCTTAATATTCTCTATTCCACCCTTAACGCACGCTTAGAAAACCAACAATTCCACAGTACCATATTTTCGTATCTCAGATTCTAATTAATTATACATTTCCTGTAACATTATAAACAATAAATCAATACATATTTTTGTCATAATTCATGGAAAAGAGGAAGACAAAACTATTCCAATTATGAAAGTTCGACTCCTATTAGCTAAATCTCGTTAAATATTTAACAAATTCTTGAAACATTTATAATGCATTGAAATACAGTTTCTGCTATATTATTTTTCAAACATCCCTTCATCTGTCATGTCATACGTTCAACTAGTGAAGGGCATATCTCCCCAACCATTCATCAATCGGAACTAACAAGGATGTGGGCATGTACTGAGTTATGGATAGAGTGCTGTAATCCAACGTTAATAATAACACTACCAGTACCCGCAGAAAACGCTAGGATTTATTTTGGCTTGTTAGCTTATATTAATAAGCTTCTAGTAGTAACATCACTCATCAGTATCAGGCTACTTAGAAAAGGGTAGCAAAGTAGAGATATCCTTTGCAACTTGATGGCCCTTAGTGAAGCATACAAAAAGAAAGAGCCAAAAATGCCATATATATATATATATAATCATTAAATATATGTCACATAGGAAATTATTTAAAAATGCAACGTCGAAGTTTTGATTAGCCCATTGACCTGAAATATTAATAGAGATATATTTCACACACTTTACGTTTTCCAGCCGTTAGGAAAACATTAGCTTATAGAGTTAAATAAGTCATTTACTTATAATTATATCCATTTCTAACAAAGCTTGAGAATTCTTCTTAGTTGATACCGTAAGTTTTTTTCCAACTACATAACCAATGGATTAATAAAGAGAAACAAGAAAATATTTATTTTACGGCTGTCAATTACAAACCTATATTTCATAAATTTCTTATATTTTAATGGCTGAGCACTTTAAAAATCATATATTCCAATCTTCAGATTTCTGACACCATTTTATGAGTGCCCCCGCCTTGGCAGCTCTAGAGCCTAAATTAAATCCTGGGCAGGAGGCACTAGAGAGGATTAAATATAGTAGAAGTCAATGGTTTTTTTTTAANGGGGTTCGGTCAAGGTACATCCAAAAAACACAAATTTAAAAAATGTATTTTTTAATAAAGGATTATCTGCCAACGTTTCGGCTTACATTGTAACAGTCATGGAAATGTGAACTTAGGGACAGGACGTCCTCTCTCATCTTCATGATAGCCCTGAAGATGGCTTACAATGTAAGCCGAAACGTTGGCAGATAATCTTTATTAAAAAAATACATTTTTTAAATTTGTGTTTTTTGGATGTACCTTGACCGAACCCCAACTAAAATCATCTTAGGATTATTATTTTAATTTTAAAATATTTCCTATCACAAAGAAATCTAAACTACTCCTAATGATTAAGAGGTAAGTTGCATCCCACAAGGGATGTTTCTGAACGCTTGGTATTAGAAAATATGTGGGTTTGAATCCTGACATTTTATTTTCTTTCATTATTATTAACTGTAAAAAATTTTTTTAAGTATTCTTACGATTCGGCTCCAATTGATCTGTATCTTCCTTTAAAGATAATCTTCCACGTTTCTTTATAAATTATGTGAGCCTTGTAAACAATATACTGGAGTAATTAGTTAGGGTTTTGGCCAGGATTATTAATATAAGACACTCCGTTATTAGGTAATGATTTTATTATTGCTGACGTTTCGAATTAACTTGTAAGTAATAATCAGTGCTGAAATATACGTAATTTACACCATTACCCTTATAAAATTAAAAATTAGCATTATAAACATGAAAAAATAAATCATGTTTATCAATCATGTAACCTTCAAAAACTTTATATGTACCGATAGTGATGTCTGGAGAGATCTCTGAGGGAGGTTTATGGTCACTTCTCAGACTGCAGAACTAAACTGAAGTCAGAGATGTGACCATAAACCTACCTATATCATTCAAGTCCTGATGATGACTTACATAAGTCGAAATGTTGGGCATACAATAAAAAAATAATATAATTACCCAATAATTTTGGAGTATTTTATTTTCTACTCCAGGCCGAAACCCCGATTAATTTCACCAACATAATACTCGTCCACTAATCTTGTAAATAATTTTTTTTTATACAATTAATGAGAGGGAATAGAACAAAAAAATCTATCTGTCCCAGCCAGGAAACGAACCTGGATCTCCTGCTATCCGGGCTGGTGTGTTAAGCCATTACACCACAAGGACTAGCTAGATATCTCATTAAATTCACTCTACACTAGCGAGAGCCTTACTCACGAGAAAGACGAGAACATCGGCTTAAACTCAAAGGAGCTGACATTGTCAAACTTTTTGTCGACTCTCGTAATTTACTTTATTTAATATTTCTTTATAAATATTTTATTTGGTTTTCGTTTTTTATCCCACGTAAATTTTAAACAATTATTGAGATTGAATAGAAAAAAAAAATCTATCTATCCTACCAGAAATTGCAACTGGATCTCCTGCTATCTGGCCTGGTGTCTTGTTACCAGGACGCACAAGATATCTCATAAAATTCATTCTACACAAGCGAGAGACTAGCCCACGTGAAAAACGAGACCTTCGTCTTAAACTTACTAGTAATTAAATTTACTAGTATTTAATTTTTCATTATAAATATTTAATTTGGTTGTGGTTTTTTATCCCACCCAAATTATAAACAATTAATGAGAGGGTATAGAATTAAAAAAAACTATCTGTTCTAGCCAGAAATCGAACCTGCATCTCACGCTATCCAAGCCGGTGCACTTTCCAGNATGGAAAGTGTCGTCCGAAAGCGCTCGCCAACGGGAGAGGATGTACAGAAACCAATGAAGACGGAGAATATAAGGTATGAGAGTTCTATATTCATTGGTGGTAGAAATAATAATAACCCTTTAGATTATAGTCAACTTACTGTTTTCCATTCAATGAATAAAGGTATTTAATTTGGGCTGGGTGTGTCAAGGACTATACTAGGAATTCTCTGTTCCTGACTTGGCTATTAAGTATTGAACGTTATGCTTTGGCTCAAGAAACCAGCTCCATAAACATTTGACTATCGCGATTCTTATTTAAAACGTTATTTTATAATGTCACTAATAATAATTCTTACTTTCAAGAAATAACTCTGAATCCAGTATCGTCAACGGTTTTGGCTTTTCATCAGTGAACCAAAACAAAACGATCTGTCTCACAATGTTCACTTTATTGTCGATAAACGGCACACTAGGGAAGGTGTGTGGTCAGCCACCAGATTTTCACTAACAGATGATACCTATTGAGAGCTACGTGGGTTCACTTCCTCGTCAGTTATCCTCTTGCTCAAAACAAAATAACTTTAGGAAAGAACAAACTAACTACACACTGTTGGAAAAATTACTAGAGACCTTTGGTTCATCAGTAACTACTGGTCTGTTGTAACCCCTGGAAAAACTAATTATGCAATGCTTAATTTTATTTTCTCTCTCAATCTCATGAGACATATAATGAAACTTCTATTTAAAAAATGCCTCCCTCCATTAAATCCTTATCTAAAGTCACAAACGTGTCGAACATAAATTCACTCAAAATTAATGGGTCCAGAGTCTCTGGAATTCAAATCAGTTGATGAATGACGGACTCCACAATTTGTCAACACCTAATCAGCTGATTGAATGATAATTTGAGATGTATACGTCCGCCGGCACTTTCTTCTTTTTGTTGTCTCATCCGCCTTCGGATACGTCGGATCAATTAATTTTTTTTTTTTTTTTTTGGTTTATCTCGAGGCCAACATTTTTCAATAATGAATTAGCCAATACTCTGAATGTAGCCTTCTGTGTGTTTCTCTTTAGAGGGTTTTGTGTTTATAGTTACAAAAACTCCACTTTTATTTAGGAAACTAATTAGTATAATTTACTAGTAATGTATAGTAATCTCTATGGAGATACAACATTTTCCCGCAATATTTAGTTACATACAATATTTAACATAATATTTATAGCCAGTTTGTTTTAAAATCAACTTTTTCCTGACTCTTCTCTTAGGGTAAACCTCAATATTAGGTTGTCAATATTGAGAAATGAATTATAGAAAACTCGTACTGTGTGTTGGGTCTCCGCGCGGCCTACAAGATAATTCTCGCTGTCAGATCTGGGTGGCAGCGGGTGAAAGCCCGGCTCAGCTGATATCCTTCCCGCCAAAACACAGCTGTTCCACACGCGGTCCATACATTACCCTCCTATCGGGAATCGTTAAAGGAGAGCTACGCATCGTAACTCCCGCCACATTCCAGCCCCGCCTCCAGCTCAGCTAGGACTGCCATTGCCAGGATCTCCATCCACCTACCTTTCTCTTTGCAGGCAATAATTCACCGTTCGATAAATGAAAATACCCTGTCATATATTACGTCAAAGTATTATTGTATTATACACTATTTTGACAACTTGGACATTCCTGTTGTTTACTTTAAAAGGCTGTATAAAACATTATTCCATTTTTTTACAAAATATTTGTATTATTTTATCTTTGGAATGGCTGTCAAAGAACTCTTGGACTGGAATTACAACTTCCGCAAAATTATCACATTTTTTTTTTCCTTGAAGAACAATTGGGGATCCGATAATTTTTTTTTTTTTTTTTTGCCTGACAGGAAGTTTGGGAACAATATTTATCAGTTGGAATTAAACTCGCTTTTTATTTATCAAAGCAGGATAACGCTTACAAATTCGCGTACAGTCTTTCCTGGGATTAACTAATTAATTATTAACAATCACAATTTATCACTTAGGAAGAACTAACAGTGTGCTATTTACCTATCAAATCGACCCCTTACAACTATCTAGCCAAGTGCGTATCAAGTTTTCTTTTTAATTATAAAAATATAACTATGCGTAAAACATCATGTTCTCTATAAAATTTTGTAATTTTATTACAAACGTAAAACAAAACTGATTTTACATTTTTTTTTAAATAGTCAAATTAAATATACTTTATATTGGCAGGAGATATCGAAGTAATTTTCCTTTCAGTATACCGGTATAGTTGCAATGAGGACAGGTCTGTGCGAATGGGTTTTGGCGGTATGACGTTAGTGGTCATGAGTTTGAGTTAATATGTCGTGGAAAAGAGAAAAGCGGTAGGAAGTCTTATACAAAAGAGATATATGTTATATTGGGAGCATTGGCGATTAAACTTTAATAATAATAATTTAATTTAATTTGAGCAAAACTTTTCATGAAACTGCATTTGAAAGGCACAACTTCCATCTTTAGAGATTAGACTCCCCATTTCTCTGCAGACATGGAAAATCTCTGAAGATGCCTTCTGAAAGCGGCTAGACCCAAATAAATCGGTGAGCTGTGATGGAGACTTCAATCCCATAAACTGGTTTAGTTTAGATCAACTTAGTTCTGAAGTCTGTGTTGTAAACAGAAACCACCCTCGGAGATTTCCCCATACATTATTATAGCTCTGATGATGGCATACAAGTTAAGTCGAAACGTTGACAATAATGAAATAAAATAACTACCCATTATTTTTGAAGTATTTTTGTTTTCTTTCCATGCTGGCCGAAACCCTGATTAATTTCTCATGCTTTACAAATAAAAACATTTTTAGTTTTGCAGCACTCCTTATTTTAAAAAAAATTTCCTCATGATAGCCCTAAATATGTCTTCTAGTGTATTAAAGTCCTTTTCGTCTATTGAATTCTTTTATTTTCATTTTAGCGTGATTTTTCCACGTCCTGAGTTAAGATGGAACCAAATGTAACGAACGGAATGCTATGGTTATGCTGTTGAATTCTGCTTTGCCAGAAAAAATTTTTTTGTTTTTATTTTAACTTGCTACAAACTAACATGCACACATTTTCACACCTAAATTTAAATTTTCCGTTTTTCTGGATGTTTTGCTGGTCGCTTTTAAGATGAGCATTTAGGCTTCTTGAAGCTTTCGGTGTGGGAACAGCCAGGATAGCCTTGTCTTTTGGGAATAGAACTGAGTACTCTGGCCATTAATTTGGACGAAAGTTTTCTGAGGCGATCTCTCTAAGGTCCTTGTTGATTGTCCCATTTCTAAAGTTGTCAGCACTACTGACAGAAGTTGTCCACAACTACTTCTAGAAGTCAGCAATGCCATTGCAATTGGCCGTTTAATCTCTAGAACTGGCTGACTACTGGTTTTCATCAACACTTCAGCTCTTGTTTTTTGGCCTGTTTGAAAATTCGCTAAGTAGTAGCTAGCGAACACCCCCAATGTTATCAACTCTTCAATTCCCTAGTCTGGTGGTTATCAGTTAACTGTCATGAACACATTCTATCTCATCAGGACTATCACAATGGCTGATTCACTCCTTACCAAATTTTTTTAGGTAGTAGCCAGCAAACTCTTTCAATTCAAATATATTTTCAGGCTCGCATAGGCGCTAAGAAATCAAATCCTGTCTTAGACAATCTCTCGAGATATAAAATCTTGCTCAGAAGTGGATGTGTAATTCATGTCAGCTCTCTGAAGATATAGCCTACCTCCATGATCTTAAGTGTTTGAAAGAGAGGTTTAATAAAAAATAAGATCAGGGAACTTCCCTATTTCCGAACTTTTCAGAGCGACGTCTTGCTAAAGCACTCTGGAAAAACATTTTCAAGCGTTTATGAGCGATTTTTTTTATATATGTTGGTTTTCCCATTTATACATTTTTGAGGTACTTCTATACTACTATTTATATAAAATAGAGAAAAACCCAACATTTCCTGCCAAAGTATATAGCAGCTGAGCTAATGATAACCTTCTCTCGAGAACCAAGGTTATCAGTTCAATTTAATAAAGATAAGATTTCAGATAGAAGGCATTAACAATTCATAATAAACAAGTGCATAACAAAAACATATGACAGTAGTGAATAGTGAAAAACGAGGTTAGAATAACATCTCAGGGGTTGAGGGAAAAGAAAATGTTTTTATTCTAGAAAAGAAATAGAACAGATGCACCGAATGAAAAAATGAATCTGGGGCTCTTTAGCTTAAGATTTCTATGCCACAACAATATAAAATAAATAAATGAAAATAAACTTCATCTTAACCTCTACTTTCGCTTCTATGAAGACATTCACAGCTTCATATAAGTCCAGTGGCTTTTCATCGTTATAACTTCAGTTACTTACCCAATAAAATATGGAAATTTTTAGTATTCATATTTAATGTCTGTTATTTCTTTTAGATATTTTTAATGCGTGATTATTCCCTCAACTTTTATGTTTTAGTTATAAAATTGATAACAGATTTGAATTTTTACACTCTCATTTACAAATTCAATAATAAAAAGAATCTGAATATCTAATTTAATCTTCATGTAATATTTAATACCCGAGTAGAGAATAATTGTTCACTTATCAGATAAATAAGTTGCAAATCACCGAGCACCATTTCGTTTCCGACATGGGAAAAAATAGAAAAGAATAATATAACTTGAAAAATTATGTCTGAAATGTATTCTTATAAAGATAAATTCCCCGCCCCTAAGATAAATATTGTAATCAGTATAAGAATATCAAGCTTTCCTTAATTTGATTTCCTTTCATTATAATGAAAATGTAAATAAATAAATCTACGACCTTATAAATATTTATAAATATTCTCACTTTTTTTTTCTATTAATTTCGCTACCAAGTTATTGAGTGGTGTAGTTTTATTTGCATATTTCTGCATATTTATTTGATTTGCATGCTACTGATTGAATTTCATAGATAAAAACTTTTTGTTTTGTTTGTGTGTGTGTGGCGCCTTTCACAGTTTAGCAACATGTCCGTGACGTTTTTAGATGGATTTTACCCCTTTAAGTAAACTACGCTTGGGGGTTTTGTGTGCGTGTATGTAAGATGGTGAAGTGTTTGCTACTGACTAACTGCATTAAATAGAAATCTACATCATTGCCATCGACTAGTCATCAGCTGTTATTTCTTAATCATCTCATTAATCCTCCCCTCCAGTATTTTAATCTTAAAGCATTTTTAATTATTATATTTCTAAAGTTAAATTAAATAGGGAAAAGAACTAATAATTACTTTATTTATTTACGTTTTATATTTATTATAGCTGCATTGAAAAAAAAAAAAAAAAAAAAAAAAAAAAAAAAAAAAAAAAAAAAAAAAAAAAAAAAAAAAACTATTTAATTCGACTGATATTTTAATCAATACCCCTCTCCTATTACTGCTATTTCAATTTTTATTTTTGCCATTTCATGCCAAATTTCATACAGAAAAATAACTAATAGTAAATCCTAGAATGATAAATTAAAATTTAATGTTGAAATAAATTCCCGTCCCAGTTATAATTATTGGATTTCGCGCTGTGACACCTTAATCTTACCTTTATCAATAAATAAGTTATTTTCGAGTGACATTGCACTCAATTAAATATTAAGGCCATTGCGTCTGATGCATCGCTTTTATCAAACTTATCGTAGCGAGTAAACACTTATATTTTGAGCACATTGCGATTCAAACCTAAACCACCAGTAAGAATGTATTTTTATATGTAAATTTTTAAATACACTGCCGGACAAAATTAAGAATTTTTTATTTTTTATTACCCTAAATAAAGTGTGACTTCCAAAGAAAAAAGAATATTTTCAAAAATACCCTATACAGTTCAGTAATTTCAAAATATTGAAGTGATCCTTTAATTTTGNAAATTTTGTCACATTTCACCAAAATAGCAATGGAAAAGCTAAACATAGAGTACACTAAAAATTATTTCTAAATTGCGGATGTTAATTCCCATATAGAGGTATAAAGAATGTCAAAATAGGCTCTAGCACCCACAAGTTAAAAAATAAATTGAACTAATTCGAAATTCAGACCTTTCACAGAAACTCAACAAATACTTAACAATTGTTTGAAATCGATGGAAAGGAAATACGGATTTAGAGGAAAACCAAAATTTGTAATCTTGATATATTGGTTGTAATTTTAATTTGAAATACAAAATTTAATTTTTGAAGTATATATTTTCTATAAAAATTCAACCCAATAAGGGAAGATATAGGAATTTAACTATGCCTCCTGTGTTCTTCCTTCTCGGTCATCATATAATTCCTTGGCATATTCTTTTACACTCCAGCCTATAAGATAATATTCGTACCTAAATAATGTTTCTCCATCTTAATTAATGGGGAAAATATTCTTAGTTCACTCATATTTTTTTATTATATTTTGTAAAGTCAATTCTACCCACTTCCGCCATTTTAGTTATTTTTCTTTCGCTTTTCATCATACCAAAAATCTACCAAAACCTTTTACTCTTATGTATTTTTTCACTTTACTAAAAGAAAGAAAAAACCCTCGGGAACTGACTTTTAGTGAATGAGTAATAAACGAAGAATTGGTATCAGTTATCGCCCATACTCCTGATTTTCCCCTTTAAATTAATCCTATATATTTTTAAAAAAATTGTAAGACTTTTTTACTCGCCCATTAACAGACGTCTATTGAGACTTTCCCAGTGCTACTGGTGATTAATACAAAGTGGTAGACTTTACGTAGCCTGTAGGTCGCCCCTCCTCATGATCCTTAGTAAAGTAGGAAACACTTTCTTTATCCTGGAAATTGTTTATTGATGCCGAGGATGTTCTACCTGCAGGTACAAGGAAGGAATTTGATTTTTGTTTAAGGCTAAAGGTTATCCACGGCCATGTGTTGCAGGTCAAAGGATGAAAAGGCCAGATCAAATTTGCAAAAGGGTCAACTCAGGTGAATTAAATTTGAAATTCCTCCGTTTTCATCGTAAATTTCGCTCTGGATAATGTTATATTGTATATATTATCGAATATATGTATTTACTTTGACGCAATAAATGCTCTTTCTCGTGTACCTATTATAGTTCTCTAATGCTACAACAAAGGGAAAATTTAAATCAGTCCCGAAAAGTTCCTGGGGAAACACGTGTTACAGATGTGTTTATTTGCGACCCATGGCAAACCAAAGATAGTCTATAGTCAGCACACCGTTTTCGTGGCTGCTAAATTTTCCAAATTTTGAACTATCCAATTAGATCTTGTTATTACCAGAAGCCGAACAGGAATACTCTGTGCTACCAAAAACAGAAGCACAGAAAGAAAACTGTTTGTTTCACAGCGAGCATTGCTACCTGGGATCTATTGCTCAGGAATGTAGGGCCGTAACCACAAGATACCCATCTCCTCCACGGAAAATGGATATTAGCCCCCCCCACCAAAAAAAAAAAAAAAAATTCAGCAGCTCAATAAGCCCTAGGAAACTAGTATAGATTTCAATGTATATTGTGCTGACGTTACAAAAAAAAAAGGTTTATATTTCATTACACGTACAATATATTTCGTTTTAGCAACTTGTGCTGATTAGTTGGACGACTAAGTTTCTCATTTTATTAAGATTTTTTTTTTCAAAATTAACATGATAAAATTTATTAATATGTCTATATATTTGATAAGTATGTAGAATCAAATGCATAGATCTTTGACGTAATAAGCCCTAGGTGATATTATACGAATCTTTATCATAAATTATGGGAGTATGGTGTTCTGGTGGTTAAGGAACTGGACTTCTGAGCCAAAGGTCTCAGGTTCCCTGCTCACAGAGCACAGTTTTTATTTCTGTGCTTCTGTCCATTGTGAGGCAGAGGATTCCGGTTATGCTCCTAGGGAAATCCAGCTTTACTTGGGAACAATGCTTCATTGAATGGGAAGAAAGTTAGACTGCTAGAACGGTGTGCTGTCCTCACATGTGTTCTACAGTGTACCATGGGTCCATGAGATTAAATACATCCTTTGCATGTCTAAGAAATGCAAGGGAATGGAATAAAAAAATCTTACTTCCTCAGGCGGGACTCGAACCCGGGTCTCCTGCTTTACTTCCTTTACATGTATTCCTCTCTGGGCCTATGATTGCGAGACTGATTTTTATTATACATAATAATAAAGACATTTTCTTGCTGATAAATCTTTATTTCTCAGTTGAACATATGTTTGTATCTTCAAAACGGGGTACCCATTCCAAAGCATCTACAACTTTTTCGCTGTTTGTACACCTACCTTGGATCTGTTTCTATCACAGTTATAAGTATAGCTATTATTATTGTTATTGTTATACAAATATTTTGTCTAGTATATTTATCAATTTTGAACTTTCATTTTTTCATTTTACTTCTTTGTATGAGTTTATTTAGTGGTTTTAGTTTATTTTGTCAAATTGCGAAGATTTTCCTTTAAAATATTTTTTGGATAACTTATTTCGATATATTCTCTAAGGTTACATATCAAAAACAAACAAAAAGTATGATCACTATAATCAAATCACACACAAACATATGTGTGTGTGTGTCTTTTTCAATACTCTATGGGCAACAATTCCTACATTTTACCAACGAAATTATGCATGTAGCTTTTTAACATGAATCTTAATGCTGAGTATACTAATAGCTAAAATCTGTGGAGGTGGATATAGGGGAAGAGGAGTTGTAAAAATGTACAAAACAAAACAGTTATAAGATATAATTTTCTAACATGTATTTTATAATATTTCTTTGTTTTTTTTTAAACATTTATTAAGAGATATATATCAATATGTGAATTCAAAGATTGGTGGGGCCCCTTACAAAAACTAAATTCGATAATTGAGGCTTCCTTGTTTTGAACTTTTTTTTAAAAATCAAATGTGAAGGGGAGATGATTTACGCAGGGGCCAAATTGAATAATCGCAAATATCTTCGTTATTATTAGTACTACGATAGAAAAATATGGGACAGAATAGTTTCAAAATTTAATTTCTTATAATTTAGGTTCTAAAATATTTTACAATAGTGCACAATAAGAAAGCTTTTTTAAAACTAACTAGGGTGGATGAGCACTTCAGTCCATCTCTCCCTTCTAGATTGGCCTGTCATCCTCAGGGGACATTTTATCTTCATTGTTTTACTCAGTTTAAGCCCATCTTAGTAGTTTTTGCCCTTTCTCTTAGTGGGATTCTGCCACAACTGAAATAATGAGGGTACGACAGCCACTAACAGCCAGCTGGTACTGGCGACATAAGTACAGGACTGAACGACAGTGACCTCCGCACGGGTGACCCCTCCTGCATCGTCCTAGATCTGTGACGTCATAAGGCTGTGAATGTCAGTGTCAGGAACGTAGCCTCCTCTCATAACTCCTCTTATCTCCTTGGGGAACGCTAGGGGTGAAAGGGTCCAGCGATAAAAGAAATATAGGTCATGTCGTCAGAGAAATTTTGAGATATTATTACAATCTCTGTCTCATTTTCATCAATGAGTTTCTCTTCCTAAAAAAAAGTTTTCGAATCAATTCCAGGTGAGATTATTTATACACATTAGTAACATGAAGCATTAACAAGGCGGTGCAATTAAAATTTAACAAATATGTATATTTTTTTTAAATTTATTGATTGTATCCGTCATCAATTTACAAGATGTTAAGTAACAGAATGTAATAAATAAAGATTTATTTTTANGATATTATTACAATCTCTGTCTCATTTTCATCAATGAGTTTCTCTTCCTAAAAAAAAGTTTTCGAATCAATTCCAGGTGAGATTATTTATACACATTAGTAACATGAAGCATTAACAAGGCGGTGCAATTAAAATTTAACAAATATGTATATTTTTTTTATATACATTTTACTCAGAGAAATAGAGCTAATCTCTTATGTCGATATTTAGAAGTAACAAATTGTATTCTTCACCAGTTATATATAAAGGAAATAAAAATGTATTCATTTTTTGGGGGGAGGATATATGCAACAACCGTTGAATAAGTTAGTATTCGTTTATATCAGAATTTCTTGAGGGGTTAAGTGGAAGCCAAAATGCAGAAAACGTTGAAATTTTCCCGGTATTTGCAGTTTTTATTTTTATTTTTACAATAAATATATTTTTCTTTATAAATATTAATTTGATTGTGGTTTATTATCCCACTTAAATTTTAATGAGAGGGAATAGAATAAAAAAATCTATTTTCGATAAATTGATTTTTTATTCTATTCCCTCTCATTAAGTGTTTTAAATATATTTTTGTTTTAACCATTACATTTTAAAATATTTCTTCTCTCACTTGATATTTGATGACAAGTGACATCTCCTTTTACAAACATTTTGCTCTTTAAAGAACTTATTTAAGCAAATTCAGTAAGAAAAACAACAAATTATTGTCTTTTGGCCGTAATTTAAAAATTTATGGTTCAATTAAATCGCCAGTCTTATTTAATTAAATTATCTGTTTAACTTCTTAAATAGATACTTGACACACACCTTATGGGAGTATGGTGTTCTGGTGGTTAAGGAACTGGACTTCTGAGCCAAAGGTCTCAGGTTCCCTGCTCACAGAGCACAGTTTTTATTTCTGTGCTTCTGTCCATTGTGAGGCAGAGGATTCCGGTTATGCTCCTAGGGAAATCCAGCTTTACTTGGGAACAATGCTTCATTGAATGGGAAGAAAGTTAGACTGCTAGAACGGTGTGCTGTCCTCACATGTGTTCTACAGTGTACCATGGGTCCATGAGATTAAATACATCCTTTGCATGTCTAAGAAATGCAAGGGAATGGAATAAAAAAATCTTACTTCCTCAGGCGGGACTCGAACCCGGGTCTCCTGCTTTACTTCCTTTACATGTATTCCTCTCTGGGCCTATGATTGCGAGACTGATTTTTATTATACATAATAATAAAGACATTTTCTTGCTGATAAATCTTTATTTCTCAGTTGAACATANTTCCTATTTTTTTACCAGCGGAATCGTGTGGACCTCCAACGTCGTGTTTCTTGCACGCTCCATCTAACTACAAAGCTAAATAAAGACGGTGGTCGGGTGGCCCTGAGCTCTCAAACCCACCACCCCCCACCACCCTCTCAACCCCTTCCAACGTGCATTACCATAAATAAGTTAAACCCTTTTTGCAGGTGAAATTTTTATACGGGGTCTGGCTCTGTATAAATGGCCCATTCTAGAAACACTTAACCTGTAGCTCGTATTTTCAACACTTAATATATTTGAGGAATTTACCCCGCTAAAGTCTGCATGCATTTTATATCGTACTTTATGAATTTCTATGACCCTGGAGATGGAGTTATGAAAATATTTAGACGCAAATAAAAAAGTGGCGTTTTATTCCAGTTTTTCATAAATAGGTACACGAAGTAAGTTGTTTCTCTTATGTAACGTCTCTTGTGTATTTGTCTGTGCATACTCTGAAAAAAATCAAATTCGATATTTCACCTTATATTTTGCAAATTAAACCAAATTGGAAAATCGTCCAAATCTTCGTTTTGTTAGAGATGGTTAAATCTAAAAACCTAACTATATCTAACTGCTTACACCTAATAATTATATAGGTGTCTAACAACCTAACAAATTATACCTCACAACTATAGTAAACATCTTATATCTTACAAAGTAACAAATTATAACTCACTACTATAGTAAAGTCGTGTGAGAATGGTCGGGGTTTCGGCCAGGAAGAAAAAATATACACCACAATTTGGAGTAATATTTTTATTTAGGCNTGGTTGATGGTTAGTTGGCCGTCTCGAATATCGTGTGAGAATGGTCGGGGTTTCGGCCAGGAAGAAAAAATATACACCACAATTTGGAGTAATATTTTTATTTAGGCATAAATAAAAATATTACTCCAAATTGTGGTGTATATTTTTTCTTCCTGGCCGAAACCCCGACCATTCTCACACGATATTCGAGACGGCCAACTAATCATCAACCATACTATAGTAAACATCTTATATCTAACAACTGAACAAATTAAACCTCACAACTATAGTAAACATACTATAACCAACAACTTATCTTTAACAACTTAACAACTTGTATCTAACAACCTATACCTAAAAACCAACAAAAATAATACCGAATTCGGTATTTGGACATTTAATCTTAAATTGTTGAAAAATGTATTTTTGAAAAAGGATGAAGGAAATTAGGGTAAGAGTTGGTAAAAAAAAAAAAAAATCAAGCCAAAATTATAAGCGTAACATATTTTTGTTTTTTAATTGCTAACAGGTTTATTGAGCATAATATGAGTAAAAAATTGGTTCTTCACGTTTAAATTCTATAATATCTTTGGGAAAAACGCTTGTTAAAGAATAGATTGGATTGGATTGATATTTTTGGGGGGTGACAAACTTCGCGTTTGTTATGATGCCCTTTTGTTAAGGAATAGATTTACGGATGTAACTATGAAGGATGAAAGTTTCCCCTACTTCTCGGCCTGTCTCAGTGAGCACATTCATTCCAGCTGCAAGTTCTACATCACAGTTAATCATTCTCTCTATTTTCCACTTTTTTTTTTTTTTAGCATCAATCAAATGGCATACATTTATTTGTTCAAGTTACCTCAATGTATCACGAGGTAGCCCTTATACCAGTCATCCTTCTGTATTTTCTTTTTGTCTCGCGGTTAATGTTCTATTAAATTGGCTCCACTTCAGCTATGTCGATTTGCCGGGCTAGCACAAGGGGAAGGGGGGGGCTATACGTTACAGAAATATTCTTTAGCGACAAACACTCGAGGCATACTTTTGCTGAATGAAGCCATCGAAATTCCCCTCTGCGAAGAGAACACTAGGCTATTCTGACCATAGTCCTACTGTCTATGGTACTGTACTCTGCGGTGTGTAGGCGAATCCATGCCTTTGTGCGCATTACCTTCCTAGTGAAGACATGATGGGCTCATGAGCCATGATGTTATGATATCCCTTACCATTTATCTTCTGTGGGAATTCTTCCCTTTTATGGGACATTTCTCCCTATATGCCTCTGGGGTTGATGGGCTCACTTGATTTACCCTATCTTACAGATTCTCCTTATCAAGTCACAAATTATTTTAAAAACAAAAAAAAAAAAACTTAATGAATTATTTTCTGTCTGTCTTCTCATTCAACTCCTGGAATCATTCTTTAGAACTAAGTCTTACGTTGCGCAACCGGTTGCTGCAATATGGGCCTTAAGTTGTTGTTCAGTTTTTACGAAATTAAACATATTTAAATCCAATTAGTCTTTTATAAATGTAAAAATTTACGAGAATTTAAAAAAAACATATTGTATTGTATAGAGATCTATACTCGTTAATATCAAAAATTGGGATCAATCAAATTAAAAAGTGTTTATATATTTGTGTTTGGTTTCTACATTTTTAAATGTTTATCAACGCAAAAGGATAAAACTAATACCCACACACATGGGTTTTTTGTCGTTGTATCTACTCATGTATACATCAAATTTATGGATAGGGGCGCCAGGTTAGCTCAGGGGATCCGTACGGGTCTCGCAATCCTGACGCCGCGGGTTCAAATCCCGCCCAGGTCAATCTTTTATTTATACATAGAAGCTTGTCCTGAGCCATGGGTGTTTAGAATGGGGTGGCAACCTGTAGATAGCCCCTCCCTCCAATGACCCTTAGTGGTTGCAAGGGAGGCTAACCCAGCAAAAAAAAAAAATTATTTTCCCTTGCACTAAAAATTGTTAATTTTCTATTGTTTATGCAAAATTTCAACAAAAGGCACACGATAAGTGTGATATTTAAAAACGAAATTATATGGTTGACCACCTCCCTCTTCCTCTCCCCTTAAGATTGGTCTAATGCCATCTATATGGACATAATTTTTTCCATTGTTTAAATTTAAGCTTTTCAGACCAATCTAGTACTCTTTTAAATCCAGATTGATGAAAGATGAGAAATCTACATAGATTAATCAGTTCCTGCATGCTGGAAAGATTTTTGTGTGTTATAAAAAAATCAAAACATTATAAGTGGGGTTTGCGTGATATTTATCGTCAAATACAAATATCCATTAACTGTAATGAATTTGCTTAGTATGCGCAGATTTTATCACAATAATTTTTTTTTTCTATTTTTAAGTTTAAATATTTCTAGGGCTTCTTGGTTTTCTCTTTGAACACCAAGTTTTTTCCAAACGCAAAAGACTGTTTACGCTGAGATTGGAACACCGTTTACGCTTTTACACAATCTTAAAGGCAGTTCTCCACCTCCCATTCTAACAATGGACCTTGAGTTCGATTCCTTTTATCAGCTGGCTTTGTAAGTGGACTGAAGAAATTCAATCTTGTACTCAGAAGTCTTTGTTCGAAGCATAATACAGTCCAAGTGTAATAGTAAGTTTCAGAAATCAATTCGAAGCTATCTTTTGGAAAAGCCAAGTAAAATTTTATATTTTTTTCCGCAGGGGAGTGAGTGAAGTTTAAAGGTCTTTCAAGTGACTATTTTCGAACGAGAGAGGTTTTAGTAAAGGCGGTGTTTGATAGTAGGGTTTTATAGGTGACGTAGGCATTTGGATTTTACTACACAAATGTACAGTAGTCCATTGAAATTTACACTCTCTCAAGGTTTAAAAAGTTCCTCTATATGTATGCGAGAAAATATAAAAATAAATGAATTGTGAAAAAGGACCTTTTATACGTATGTTCTAGTGAATGAGGGAGAGAGATGACGAAATAGTAGAGGGCAGAGACCTTTAATCAAANTGATTAATTAAGTTATCAAATTCCCTAATCTAAATACAATGTCATGAGAATACAATAATAATTTACAATATTATAATATAGAATTGCCATGATGTAATATGATATCAAAAGTATGAGTAAAGAAAGCTATGTAGGAGAATTCGACATGCAGAAAACAAACTATTAAAAAACTATTTTCTCCTACACAGCTTATTCTACTGATACTTTTGATATCACATTACATTATGGCAATTCTATATTATAATATTGTAAATTATTATTGTATTCTCATGACATTGCATTTCTACAGCCCTGAAGATTGCTTACAATGTAAGCCGAAATATCGGCAGATAATTTTTTGTTAAATACACTTTTTTTACAGTTGGTATTTTTTTGGATCTACCTTGACCGAACCCCCAAAAAAATCATCTTATAATAATATCTACGGACAAAAAACATTCCATTTGAACATTAATAATTATTCTTTATTATTTATACTAAAGTTTTTGATAAAACTTGTTCCCGTTGCAGGTACGTGGAGTACTTCAGCGGCCTGTTGAGTGGCTCTATACGCATCAACTCCTCCCCACTCTACCTGAGTCACGTGACAGTCCTCGGGGCCCCCAGCTTCACGGGCACCGGAGGCTGCAGGGCCTTCATCAAGGTCTACGAAGGGCTGGTGCCTGTCTACACGTCCGGAGTGCACACCGTAGGTCCTGATACGCGGGAGTTCACGGTCAACCTCGGCCGTCCCGGCCTGCAACTCAGGGGTGACATACTCCTCAAGTGCTACCACAGGTAACGGTCTTAACTCCTGCTACTCTGAGGTCCATGTGCGCTATCTTAGCAGATTTCCCTCGAGGACATCTGGGTAGTCCTTAGACGCTACGGGTTCAAATCCTGCCCCGCGCAGGCTTGTTCTGGGCCATGGATGTTTAGAATGAGATAGTTCCTCCCTCCATGAACCTAAACCTGGTTGAAAGGGACACTTAATTGAAAGAAAAAATAAAGCTAAGTCATCTGGAAACTTTCTTACAAAATATATTTCTTTGTACTACGACAAAAGTTCATAGAACATGGTAAATGTGAAATATAATTTGTAAAACTTGAATTAGGAAAAAAAAAAAAAAAAAAGAGCACTTTCAGAGCGTATAACTCCATCCACTGAGTTCGTAAATTAATAAGTTTTCTATTACTCTTTTGTTTATTTGATATTATCAAGGTGTTGGATTGGTTGGATATGTGAATCAAAATATTTTAATAATTTTCAAAAATTGTTAAAATTTACGTGGGATTAAATACCTCAAGAAAATTAATATTTATAAATTAAAACATTTAAAAGTAAATAACGAGAGTCACTTAAACAGCTTGAGAATGTCAGCTCCTTCGAGCTTAAGACCATATATTCGTCTGCCTCGGAGGTTAGACTTTCGACACTAGTGCGGGGAATTTAATAACTTATCAGACTTGTCTCGGTAGCATAAATGAAAAATGCAACGGCCCAATAGGCAGAATATCCAGGTTCGAGTCCTGGCTGGGACAGTAATTTTATTCTGTTCCCTTGCACTAAAAATTGTTAAATTTTACGTGGGATTAAATACCACAAGAAAATTATTATTTATAAAATATTTTAGTATGTAGCTCTTTAGCGTCCTTATCTTAAAAAAGGTAATTCACTACTTACCTTTTTAAGGCTGCTAGACTGTGCTAGTTGGAATGCCACCGATTGATAAAAAGGTCGAAGAGATACATTTCATGGGGAAATTTACTATTCATGACATGCCCCGGGGCTATTTGTTATATTATATTTCAAAGTAAATTATATATTTTTTATGCAATACAAATATATTAATGAAACTGTATAAAGTTATATCTGTTGAACTCTAAGTTCTTATTTAAAACATCCATTTTGCTAGTAATATTAATTACATTTCTCTATAATGTATTTTTATTAACAATTAACTTATCTATTATTCGATGTCTTTTTTTTTACCCTCTTCTAAATTTATATTTCAATTCACTTTAAAAAACTTAATTACCGGATTCGGTGTTTATTATTAAATCAAAAGGTTCCACTCAACCGTCCTGATTTCTTGAGTAAACGGTTTTCGTAAAAACATTTAAGAATACTTATATTAGAAAACTTATTTTATACCTCTTTTTTTTCATAATATATTTCAGAGAACGAAATCTCCATTTCTCACACTTCTGACTTCATTTCTGAGTTCATCCGGGGATCAAAACTTAGCTTAACACAGTTATATTATTCTTCATAATAAATTTCAGCAAATCCTTTATCAAGATTTTTNACTCTTCCATAGTAAGCTCCAATTTCCTCCCAATCCATATGCCCAATCTCTGTCGTCGGACTTCAATCCTCACAATTCTCTCCGGCGACTAAAACGGAGATGGCCTCGATATATGTATATTTATTTTAAGTCATCAAATTACAAGATGTTAAATAATAGAATGTAATAAATAAAGATTTATTAAAAAAAAAAGAAGTATATTCAATTGAATATACTTATATATGTTTATCTAAATTTTTCATATGTGCTGGCTTGGCACTAAAGGGGGACCAGCTAGATTTCCTTGAGGGAAATCTGCTAAAAGGCCAATATACCCTGGTGGCCGAGTAGGATCGGTCCCCCCCACCCCTTACACTACCACACCCCTTCCACTACTACCACACCCCCACAGTTCTTTCTCTAACTAAGGGGAGACATTTCTACCCTGACTAATGCCCCAGAGACTCCTGGGACAGCAGTTAGGGGTGGCTGGGCAGAGTGCAGGTCCAGCTGACCTAGAAATGTAGAAGGGTGGAGGGGAGAATTGCCTCGGAGCAAATTTCCACTGGAGAAACAGCAGCCTAGGTCGCCACCCATGTTGACGCCCGTGATTATTACACATTAACCCCTGATGCATATCATCTCACTAATGGTGGCCCGGAACAGCCCTCTGGCTGCCGCTCAATCTATGTAATAATACAATAGTATAGTAATTCCAGCCACTGCCATGAGGAATATATAGTAATTCCAGCCACTGCCAAGAGGAATATATAGTAATTTCCAGGTGGCTTGATTACTCTAACTTATCAACCGAAACGAAATGCTCTCGGCAAACAGAATTCAAAATCCATTTTCTAATTAAACCTCCCCTCATAAATTACATCCATCATTTTTCCAAAAAGATAGTAATGTTAGGAAGTCACTTATTTCTTACAAAATTTTTAATGAATTTTAATAGATTAAACCTCTTTTTCTTTTAAACATAGGTAGTGTCTGCAATAAATGATTTAATGACTAATACATCTACGTTTAATTTATTCTCATAATATTTTACATTAAATTGAATATATTACATTTTTATACGAATAAAATTATATATGTATGACTGGGAATTCGATGTCAAAAGTAAAAAATAGAAAAAGCTGAAAAATATAAAGTTTTTCCTTCGCACAGAGGCGGAAGTCGCTATATATATTTTATTTATTTTGCTTTCTAGAACATAACTTAACGCTTCAGAAAATATACAAGTCCGCCTGTTAATAATGAAAACACGTTATTCGACGAAACTCCCCCTTTCAATTACGGTTGATAAATTTGAGGTTTTCCACTGTAGACCCAGGTTAACGGGCCTAAGCTGGGACTAAATTTTTATACGAGATTTAATAAAAAAATATAGTGTTTCACTCCCAAATAAACCTTTGATAAATGCCGCGAGGAAATAGGAAATTCTCTGTGTATAGATTACGCCATGTTTACAGGATACGAAAGTGCGGATGCGATGTAGAGACATAGATCTAATCAGAAGAAGAAGTACTATTCTTTTGATTAGAAGATGGACTACTATTTTGACGAGCAACATAGTTTGTTTTCAACATCTGAGCTAGATGGGTTCTTATATTTTATAGATAATAATTTTTTTTTCTTAGTAAGTTTGTTGATCATCACGGAATTCGGCCTAGGAAGTTGAAGAATTAAAAATTAATTTGCAACCACGAATTTTTTTTATTTTAACCAATGTTTCGGCCTGAATTTTCAGGCCTTCATCAGTACAAATGATGAACCCCCCATAGGGTTATGGGGAGAGGGACTCTCTCATGCTCAACTGTTTCAAAATTTTTTTCTTTATATTTCAGTAAATGAATAATTAGATTGACCTTTATTTTTGTTTTCTACTGTTTTATTTCTTATATGACACTTTAGTAAAAGTTTTTTTTAAGGTTAATTGTAAAATATTTTAGTTCATTTAACTTTCGATCTCTCGCACTATTATTATTATTAGTGTTGTGTAAGGTGTCTCTCCTTGTCTCACTCAATATACAAGTACACATTACAGTAAGAGGTTTCCCAGGAATACTAACATATGGTAGATAACAATACAAATATATTCTACCTTGTGTCAATGTTATCAGTATTCAATCAAAGGTATGGAATAGCCATTGATTTAATTGTATATTACGGATTACTGAACCGCATAATCAGCTGTGATAACATGATAATACAGGGCAGTAATGTTGACGAATCTTGCTCTTATCATAGGTAATTATTGCATATGATAGTATATGGAAAAGGGGAGGTTACATCATCCAGAAAAAGGAAAAGTGAGCAATTGATACATTTATTTTTTATGGCTAATTCGCCTCGGGATAAGAATGACCATTTCCTTAGTAATTTCCTTCTAAATAAAACTGAAACTGCTGGAGGTTTTACCAAGATAATTGTTTTATTGCTCGACTAATCAAGTCACGTATAAAATCTATGCAAACTCAATGAATTAAAAAAAAAAAACATCTTAGCGCAATTCCTAAAAGGATTATAAAGTTACAAAGTTACGAACCATCATTTCTTTTACAATACAAGAATATTTTTCTAAACACTTGATCGTATAAAAATAAATGTCCATTTCAACCAAATATTTGAATTATTATATCTTTGATATAAAATACAATAAATTGTCTATGTATATTGTTGTATGCTGTTATTAGCCAATTGCTGGATCCCACGATTATACCATTCCTTGGGATGGCTGTCAGAGAACTCTTAGACCACAATTTTAACTTCCCCAAAATTACCGAAAAAGAAAATGATCGAAAATCGTAATAATTCGTGGTGCGAGATCTGGAAAATGTGGTGGATGAGACAGGAGTTCGAACCCATGAAGTTCTTTTAACTTTTCTTTGGCCTCGAAGGGAAGTATGAAGACGAACATTATCTAAATAATCTAAAGGGTTATTATCACTACCAATGAATAGAGAACTATCATACCTTCTATTATCCGTCTTCATTGGTTTCTGCCAACCATCTTCTGTTGGCGAGCGCTTTGATGGTTTGCAGAAACCAATGAATACGGATAATAGAAGGTATGATAATATTATCTTAGTTGGAAATATTATCGGTTGATCAAAGAAGGATTACGCTCAGACAACTTCGCGTACAATCTCTCCAGTTGTTCGAAGTAGAGTCTGGGATTCATAGATTCATCCATGGAACAAACTCGTAATGAATAACACCTTCAAAATTTCAAGAATCGAAAAGCTTGGATTTTTTTTTTTTTTTTTTTTTTCCAAAGTGCCCCTTAACAGCAACCGTAAAATCAGTTTGCAGCATCATAGAAAAATAAGTTTGACCGCGTCTAGCCATTGCTTAAGCCTATCGCCGGTAAACCCACTTTTCGTCATAATTTTCTGGTAAAAAAGGGTTTCAATAAATTTTCACGAATTTTTAACCTCTTAGCTGATTGCTGAGGAGTAAGTTCATGAAGAACTAGTCTACTTCCCTTTTCCACCTTCCCTAAGGAGAGTAGACGGTAGGACTAACAGTATCTTTCGACACACGTCACACTTTCTGGTAAGATCGCGAGTACTTGTAGACGGATTTTGACTCTACAGCTTCCTGCAGGACCTCATCACTATCCAATAATAGAAACGAATAACTATGCTTTCGCCATTATATGTTTTTAGAAAACATTTATTCACTATAATAGATATAAAGTATTTAGACCATAACACTTTGGGTATAAAATATTCTCACAAGTATAATAAATAATAAATAATAAGTTATTTTATCTGAAAAAATTAGAGTGACGTAACTGTTATTAATCATATGATGTCAATATATCTTGTGCCAACATCAGCCAAGGGGGTGATAGGCATATCAGCGTTTCTTCCTATTTCCTCAGGAAGACGTTTATGAATGTAGCTTGTGGAGTGAGCATACTTTTTCTTCACCTCCTGACCAGCCATTAGCAGGCCTTAGTGACATAACCTGTTCCCTTCATTCTATATTTCGGCTTTCAAGGTTGTAATGGAAATTTTCCATTATTTATATTTATCTCTAATGTGTCAAATGGCGGAAGTTGGTCTAGTATACTTAGGACGTGCACTACAGATATTTTATAAATTGTATTTGTGACTTGTACTGTAGGCATATTTATTTTCCTATTTTTATGTATATATTTGTTGTTTATTCATTTAATCGTTCCATTTAAGCCTTGGTCTGCCTCCAGGAACTACCAGTGCGAAGAAGAGCTTTCTCCGGGGAGCAGTATCGGAAGCAGTAGCACAAGCTCTGCGCAGAGAGAACTGGTGTTCGCCTGCCAGTTCCACACCTGCGCAGTAACCTACCACACTCTCACCTTCACCAGGAACGAGTTGGACTCCGCGTGTTCAGGTAGGCACCCCTTCAAGACTCCCTGAGTGCCCCCTACCAACCCTTGAGCTCCTTCTTGATCCGGTCGCTACCCCTAAAGCAGGGAGGAAGATTCCTATTCCGGGGGATGCTATGTACGTAGCCTTTCCATCCATAAGAGAGGTTAACAAGTAGAACCTGGAATGATGTTTTTTATACAGGAATCCATGGAAGAATGGATGGGATTCACTTACACAAACTGCGATGGGTGGAAGTAATATAGTTCATAATGAAGCCAAAATTTTGTTTAACAGTTTATTACCTTCTTAATATCACACATATATCTATGGAGTTCATTGATTTTAAATAAAAATAAAGCTAAATATCCAACCAGAGCTATAAATATAAATTGTATCCAATTTTATCAAGTCAAGTAAATTAATTAGGAAGAAATTTTTAACATTAAATAATATTTTTCAAACAAAAATATTTATTTCTATTCTTTGTCCCCATTTGTTTCGTAATGAATTTATTTCCCTTCTTTAAAAAAAAGAGAAAAAAAAGTATTTAGCATATTGTAATACCAATTTTAATACAAACATACCTGTTTTTGATGGTGAGACTGACTATAATGAACAAAAAACACGATATAAAAATACGACTCGGCCACCAAAAACAACATGTGCTGTTCCACATACTTTAGTGGTTCATGACGCCTATAAAAGAGATAAAACTGACATCAAATGACAATAAATTATTCGCGTAGTACAGATAGATAAGAAATGAAATATCTTTTGGTCCCTGATTTTTTCTCTTTTTTTTTCCAAGGAAACATTTTTATAATGAATACAAGGTTTTGTTTAATCTTTAAAAACCTCAATGTTTAATGGTGGCCACTCTATTTCAAACGCCTAAGGCACTGGGAAAGCTGTTGTTTCTCGATAAAAGAATCCTTTCGGCTAATTAAACTCAATTAGAATAATTAAGAAAATTTTCAGGTGGAAACATTTATCTGTTTTAGTTGAAACGTTTTGGATTCAAAATAATTCGCAATAACATTTTTTATTTGATTTTAAAACGCCAGCTTTCTCTCTCACTCTCTCTCTCTCACACACACACACACACTTCATCTCTTCGGCTGGCTGACTACATCTTGCCTTGTAGTGTTTTTTCTCTTAACTCCATCATTCTTATTTTATTTGTATTCTCATGAGAGATTATTTGATTGAATGTCATTTTTTTTTTATTCATGTGGTGATCAAATTACAAAATGTTTATATTTAACAGAAAGTAATAAATAAATAAAAGTTTAAAAAAAAATTTGTATTCTCATTCATTTTTTGCTATTATTAATTAGATATTACGGCATAATGTGTCTTTAGTATAGTTTTATATCAATTTTATTAGTAGATGAACGTTACCATTTCTTTCTATAATTAGTGTAAAAGTTTTTAGTGGTATTTAATACAACGAAAGAAATATAAATATTGATAAATATTCTATGTGCATTACCTGTAAGAAAGAACTCAGCGTTCTAAGACAATAAATTATTTATCTATGTATCTATCTAGCTATCAATATGAATCTATCTTTCCCTCATTTTTTTTATATTTCACTTGCTAAAATTAAAACTGATAGTTTTCTGAGCTAAATGTTTAATTTTCTTTAAGTTGTTATAACTTTCATATTATAATTCCATTTGCAGATATTATAGAAGAAATTGGAGGGCTATCGTGCGATAAGTTTTTTTTTACTTATACATACTCCAAAACCTCTTAATTTCAAAAATTTATAGTTTTTAATGTTAAATCAACTTAAGAATGTTATATATATAT